>CAUYQG010084893.1:0-29762 GCA_963574415.1 Tarsius wallacei | reverse complement strand
GCGCGTGCTACCACACCTGGCAAATTTTTTGATTTATTGTAGAGATGAGGTCTTGCTTGCCCAGGCGGGTCTCGAACCCGCGGGCTCAGGCAATCCACTCACCTCAGCCTCCCAAAGGCGCAGGATTACAGGCTGAGCCACTGAGCCCGGCAATGCTGTTCTTTTTAATGGCCATTCTTGGTGGAATTCAACTATTGTTTTATTTTGTTTATGATAAAAATGGTGTATGGTGTATTAATAGTTAAGGTGGGACAATAGGCATAATTTATTTCTGTCTAAAGCAAACTGAGACCTATGGTGATTCTAGCTGTTATGAAACTACCTCTGTCTAGCTAGTGGTGAGACAGAATAGGGACAGGATTTGATCCCATCCCACCTCCGCCCCACTAACTTATCTTTCCAAACATACCCACTGTCAAACCTTTCAAGTTATCTGACAAAGTCGAGATAAGAAACATTTTGCCAGAAATCTTACTCAAGAAGAGTTAACCACTTCACCTGCATGAGCACAAGTCCAGAAAAATGACCAATCCTAACTCCATGCTTCATTATAATACTAAAATCTCAGGTGGGGCTTGTCTGCCATTTTTTTATACATGCGACATATGAAGTATGTGTCTACATTATGCCTCAACCTGCTAGGCTCAGCCGATCCTTCCTCCTCAGCCTTCCAAGTACCTGGAACTACAGGTGCGCGGTACCATGCCCAGCTAATTTTTTGACTTATTATAGAGACGAGATCTCACCATATTACCCAGACTGGTCTTGAACCCGCGGGGTCAGGCAATCCTCTCGCCTCATCCTCCCAAAGTGCTGGGATTATAGGCGTGAGCCACTGCGCTTGGCCCCTTTTAGCTAAATTGATTCATTAATATATTAATTATATGGAGAACCTCACCCAACCTTAATATATACTAAAGTATGCATGATGTATTTTATTTTATTTTATTTTTTGACTCGGAGTCTCACTATGTCGCCCAAGCTGGAGGGCAGTGGCACGCTCCTGGCCACCACAGCCTCGACCTGCTGGGCTCAGATGATCTTTCTGCCTCAGTCTTCCAAGTAGCTGGAACTACAGGCACACGTTAGCACACCCAGCTAATTTTTTGATTTATTGTAGAGACGAGGTCTCGCCAAGTTGCCCAGGCTGGTCTTGAACCCATGGACTCAGGCAATCCTCTCACCTTGGCCTCCCAAAGTGCTGTGATTATAGGCATGTGTCACCATGCCCAGCCTGCATGGTATATTCTAAAAGTATATAACTGAACTATTATCAGAAGGACCAAAATTAAAATATTCTCTCATTCAATAACCAGACAAAAACTCTGTGACAAGTCTTTAATATTGAGGGTAGGTTTTTTTTTCTTTTTTCCAAGCAGCATTGTGAACGTAGTTGTTAGGATTTGAATTGTGATTTTTTGACAAACAATCAAGACATTGATGCTGTTCTTGTCATCCAAAGCTTTACCCATCAAGTGTAGCAGAGAATGGGCTATTACCTTATTTTTCACATTTCCATTTGAAACATTCACATGTGATCATTTCGATATGTTTTCTGTTATACCATTAAGAAGATTCACAGCTTCAAAGATTTTCAACATTTTTGTAATGTTTGTTATTAGTTATGAGTGAATGTGCCCAAATGAGTGAGCATAACTATTCACTAAAACCATATACACAGCACCACTAATAGAAAAGACTTGTTCAAACTTAAGTGGATCCACATTATTCAACAATTACTTACTTTAAAATCAGATTTTTTTTGTTTTAAACTTAGTATTGTTCTATTTTTTACTTTTTAAAAATTTGGTTTCTATTTTAAAAATTTTACCTTTCATTTATTTTTATGACGTGTTGAAAAGGGGAAATGTATTAATGTTAGCCTGTTTTTGGACTCTTACTTTTTAGAAGAGTATGCAGTGACTTGAGCTTTTTAATAATATTGTCATCTATGGAAACTCATGAATATTGCTTTAACAGGTGCTTATAAAATTGAAGCAATTTCAAATACTTCTCCACATACCTGAGTAATTCTGGGAATTGTCCTTCTGAAGAAATCTTTGTTTTTCTATATTGAGATAAGAGAAAAATAATGTGAGTGAGTCTACCAACTTTTTTCCCCATGTATATGTACATCTAATCTCTAAGTCATCAGCAACTTGGAAAAGGATGAACCAGCTTCAAGGGAAGATATTCTGGAATGGAAAGTAACGAGAAAATAAATTGTTTCAGGTAAATTTTGAGGTTATATTTTGAAGTGAGTAGGTTTCGACAATTTAAGTGTGTGTGTGTGTGTGTGTGTGTGTGTGTGTGTGTGTGTACTGCTTTATACAAGTAACTCTGTTGTATACTGGAAGATTTCTGGGAAGTAATTTAAGTTCTTGAATTCTAATTCCAGTTGACCCTGGGATCACCTCAGATAGTATCACTATTCTGAGCAATTGCCAATTTCATCACATAATCCCAGAAAAGCCTGTGCCCACATGGGTGCACAGAAGTGCTAGTCAATATAGTAAAGGGGTAAAAACTCCGTTTTTGTCTTTTGTTAAGTTTGAACTATTTTCTATCTCCTGAAGATAAACTCTTAAATACAAATGGCCAGTTTTTTAATTCTTTTTTTTATTATAAAGATGTGGGGTACAATTCAGGGTTAGGTATACAAACGTTGATTACACAGGTGCCCTTGTTGATGAGGTCTGCCCCTCCCTCCCCTAGCAGTTTCCCTCAACTGTAAATCCCACCCCCGCTTCCCCTGACAGTTTCCCACTACTGCCAATTCCTTTCTTATAGTATTATAATAATTGTTCAAGGTCTGCTTATGAGTGAAAACTTATGGTACTCTGTTCTTTGCTTCTGTGACAGATCACTGAGTATGATCGACTCTAAGTCCATCCAAGTTGCTGGGAAGTCCATACGTTTGTCCTTCTTTATGGCTGCATAATATTCCATTGTGTATATGTACCAAATTTTTTAATCCAGTCCAGCTTCGATGAGCAACATGGTTGGTTCCATGTTTTTGCTATTGTGAATGGAGCTGCAACAAACAAGCGTGTGCAGGTATCATTTTGTAGAATGATTTTAGTTCCTCCGGGTATATTCCCAAAAGGGGACTTACTGGGTCATATGGAAGGTCAATTTCTAGTTCTTTCAGAAATCGCCACACTGTCTTCCAAAGAGATTGCACTAGTTTGCATTCCCACCAGCAGTGTAGAAGTGTTCCTTTTTCTCCACATCCTCGCCAGCATCTGTTGTTATTTGTTTTATTAATGATGGCCATTCTTACTGGGGTTAGGTGGTATCTCAGTGTGGTTTTGATTTGCATTTCTCTGATGATGAGTCAGACTGAACTCTTTTTCATGTGTCTGTTGGCTGCCCATATATCTTCTTTTGAGAAGTGTCTATTCATGTCTTTTGCCCACTTTTTAATGGGGTTGTTTTTTTCCTTTCAGCACTTTTGAGTTCCTTGTAGATCCTAGATGTTAGGATAAATGGCCAGTTTTTATTTGGCAGGAAAAATGCCGTGATCACAAAGATGGTTTTCCCAGGGCAGAGCTCATCTATTGCACTCTAGATATTCTGACCCCTGAGATTTCCCCAAATGTGGGAAACTCGATTGCATAATTTATGGTAGTGATATACTGCATTTGCGCTTTCCCCTGTTTAAATAACACAGCTTTTGGCCGGGCTCGGTGGCTCAGCCTGTAATCCCAGCGCTTTGGGAGGCCGAGGTGAGTGGATTGCCTGAGCCCACAGGTTTGAGACCCGCCTGGGCAACTTGGCAAGACCTCATCTCTACAATAAAATCAAAAATTAGCCGGGCGTGACAACGCACGCCTGTAGTTTCAGCTACTTGGAAGTCTGAGGCGGAAGGATCGCTGGAGTCCAGCAGGTCGAGGCTGCAGTGGCCGGGAGTGGCCACTGCACTCCAGTCTGAGTGACAGAGTGAGACTCCAACTCAAAAAAAAAAAAAATACAGCTTTTTCCCCAGTGATTGCAATCTGATAACATGTAATTAACATCTATTTTAAAAATGGTTTTTTTCAACTTCAACTTAGCAATATAATGCTGGGATTATATAAACAAAGCCTAAATCATCCTAAAGAGAAAATTAGCCAGAGATGTCTATCCATTCAAGTACTTGAACATGTCAAAAGCAACGTGGAATTTTAACTTAGTTTTGTAAATCCATCAGGCTTATAAACCGTTTATCATTAAAAGAAACATAAAATTGTGAGGTTTTGCAAGATGGCCTTTCCAAAGAGTCAAGGCCTTTCAAGGACACCCAAAAGTGCTTCTTTCTCTGAACAATGACCATTCTGCCTTGGCAAGGAAATTTGTCGGGTGTCTGTTTTGTGGTAACAACATAGGATCAGAAGACTGGCAGCTCTTCTAAAAGCTCTGGAAAGCAGCCCCTTGAATCAATCAATCAGCAATCAACCAACTGGCCTTCCCAGGATCTAATAGTTTAAAAGTGAGTAGAAATTTGGAAGTTAGAAATGGAATGATTTTTATACTAACTTAAAAGTCAGCCTTGGCAAGGTTACTTAGAAATGGCCCATCCTTTTTCTCACTGGGGAATTTTATTTTAAAAAATGTGGCCCATCCTCATTCAAGATAACTGCTTCAAGACCCTTTTCCAGGACGTACCTCATTCAGTGACTAGCCACACAGTGGTGTCACCAATTAAAAACAAACAAACAAACATACAAAAAACTGAGGGCAGAATTAGATTATGGTTCTAAACCTCGAATAATTATGGTAACCTATATACTGCTATGTATTTTTTTAAATTTAATTTTCAAAACTGTACAAAGCTTGAATGGTGGCTCCAGCCTGTAATACCAGCACTTTGGAAAGCCGAGGCAAGAAGATTGCCTGAGCTCATGGGTTTGAGACCAGTTTGGGAAACTTGGCAAGACCTCATCTCTACAATCAAAAAATCAAAAAATTAGCCAGGCATGGTAGCGCGTGTCTGTAGTTCCAGCTACTTGGAAGGCTGAGGCAGAAGGATGGCCTGAGCCCAGCAGGTCGAGGCTACGGTGGCCTCCAGCCTGGGCGACAGAGTGAGATGTCAACTAAAAAAAAAAAAAAAGACAGAAAGAAAGAAATACAAACTTTTTTTGTCATAGCTGATAAGTAATACTTCAATTTTAGAAAGAACAACTCTATGGAGGAAAACACCCATCAATCATTAATGAACATTAATGTTAGTCTTGCTAATGCTTTCTGATCCAGGCCCACTCAGGCAATTTATAATTTAATGATAAGACTATTTTAAAGCATATCCAACGCAGATACAGTTCTTATAATGTATGACATTATGAGGAAAATATACTGTGAGTTGCTGTCATTTAATCTAAAATGATATACACATCTTGGGGCACTTTTTATGGTAATAACTAGAATGAATTAGAGAATCATTCAGAGCGAATATATTCCTGGTCACTGATTGCAAAAAGATTGGCTAATATACCATGTTCATTATTTGTGCAATCTCCTCTTATTGCTATATTTGCATGCAAATGACTTAGTTTTTCCTTCAACTTAAATGAATCCTCTATTACAAACAAAGAACTAAATGTAAAACCATAAAATAAAATTTATGGGCTGCTTTTATTAAATGTGGTCTTAAAAAATTAGAAGAAGAAAACTGCTGGCAGATTAATCCCATTTTCACATTCTCATTGAAATGCTAGCAAGTTTTAGGCCAAATAAGAATTATTTCATCTCTTCTTGACTTGTCTTTTTCTCAATAGTGTTAAATGCCAGAAATAGAAGTCATAACATAAGAGGTATAGGGTGGAGGGGTGAGTTGAGGGGAAGAATAAAAGTAAGGAGTAAAATGAAAAGAACTTGGATGGAGAAGACAAGAAAGGAATTCTGGAAAAGTTTGCAGCTGCACCAATGTAAAAGAGTGGGATGTAAGTTACACCCTCTCCCCCAAAAAGGACTGAATCTCATTCTTATGAGTTTACTCCTTCTCCTTCCCCCATTCCTTGTCCTTCTTACACACACATTTCAGACTAGATCTGTCCCTCTAATACCTGCTGTCATTCAGTTTAAAGCACAGATCAAATTTTGATTGACAGCAAAATGACTGCATTGCATCATTTTTATATAAAAGGTAATTTTAATGCTTTGCCAGAGTGAAAGCAGTTTAAAATTCTGACATCTTTCTTTGTTGTTTTTCCCATTATAATGTTAACTATTTTAATTGCTTCAATTTATGTTTATCTGTGAGTACAAACTACAATTAATTGTGAGAGTATCACAAAAACAATTTCAGATTAAAAATTAAAAGTTAGGCCGGGCATAGTGGTTCACGCCTATAATCCCAGCACTTTGGGAGGCTAAGGTGAGAGGATTGCCTGAGCTCACAGGTTTGAGACCAGCCTGGGCAACTTGGCGAGACCTCTTCTCTACAATAAATCAAAAAATTAGCCAAGCGTGGCGGTGCGTGCCTGTAGTTTCAGCTACCTGAAAGGCTGAGGCAGAAGGATCGCCTGGGCCCAGCAGATCGAGGCTGCAGTAGCCGCCAGTATGCTGCTACACTCCAGCCTGGGAAACAGAGTGAGACTCCAACTCAAAAAAAAAAAGTCATGCAAGAGACAAGTTTAATTTTTAACTCTCTCTAGAAAAGGGGATTGCTAAATTAATATGTAATTAATATTTTAAAGAATATTATAGGAGGAATGCGTAAATCACTGATTCTAGCTCTTCTAAAACCAATTTGGTAACCTCCATTTACTAGTATATACTTAAAGCATTGTAGACCTTCAGAAAATCTCAGATATGATCTATTCTAATATCCGCATTTTATGGATAAAGAAACTGAAAGCACTTCCAATGGCATATCTGAAAGTAGAGCCCATGTGTCTTGCTACCCAGTCCGTTTGTTATAGGCCAAGGCTCTCAATTTCATCTTATTATTACACTGCTTGAAAATAACCTAGCTATATTTCTTTCAAAATTATACGATTTAGACTTTTTACCATATTAGAATCGCCTTCTTCCAGATTATTCTTAGTTACTAAAATTTTATTTGTTGTTGCATCTTAGATCTTTGTTATTTTTCAAAACAGGGATTTGTTATAAATTGTGTTTTAAAACAATTTAAAGCGTTTTTCTTTAAATATTGTAAATTTACATTCCTTCCCAATATTGCAATTGTTTGCCCCTTCCTTTGGGGAACTGTAAAGAACATGTTGTAGTGGTGGGAAACTGGGTGGGGGGAGGGAAAGGAAGGGAGGTGGGATTAACGGTAGTCAATATCTATTTGGGGAAAGGGGGGCACTCCTCATCAACAAGGGTACCTGTACAGTGAATATTTATATACCTAACCCTTAACTGTACCCCACAACTTTAAAATAAAAAAAAATATTAAAAAAAAAGAAAAGAACATGTTGTAAACTTTGGAATGTTATCTAGAAATGTCAACATGACCAAGAGACATTGAGTCATGTCAGTGGTCACATATCAGAAAATGTTAATGTAGATCTCGAGTCATGCTGAAACTATACATAGGCTTCTTAATTTTAACATGGAGAGAGTGAAGGACTATGAACTTTGGGTATAAATACTGAAATACGTTTGTGTTTGAGCAAAGTTTTGGTAATGATGTCAACCTGTCTCCCTGTAACATGGTTGCAGAAATTAAACTGTCTTTTCTTCCAGTTTCTGCCTCTCATCTTTGATTGACAGCAAGGGAAAGCAGCTGGAATCGTTTATCTGGAAATACCTTGGGTATTTCCATTCTTTCTTACTATCCATTTGTAGCCTAATTGCAATCTTATTTTTACTAAAGCAGGTCCATCACTTGCCAAAAATTGGTTATCTTTTAGAAAAATTTCATCTTATTACACTGCTTGAAAGTAACTCAACTATATTTCTTTCAAAATTATATGATTTAGACTTTTCACTATATCAGAACTGCCTTCTTCCCAATTATTCTTAGTTACTAAAAGTTTATTTGTAGTTGCATCTTAGATCTTTGCTATTTTACAAAGTAAGAACTTAGTAAAAGATGGTAAAGTTTTATTTACAGTTTATCACCTCAACATAGTTAATAAATCAGTGTCCCTGTCATGGATATAAAGAGAATGGAAATGTAACTAAGAAAAATGATTCTTAGAAAAGTACACTTAAACATTTCTTTTTTTTTTTACATTGTGAAATCACTTTTTATCCATTATCTAATTTATGGCACATGATTTTTAAAAAATTACCTTCCAAAGCACATTTTTTCCTGTGCAACTCAAAATGTCAAAATATATAAATACTTGAGGAAAACAAACCTAGTATATAAAAATGGAAAACTTCCTTGAATATTGAAGGGTTGAAGCGTTCTTTTTTTATTTTTATTTTTTGGTGAGCATAGGATTAGTTATTTTCCAGTCACTGCATATGCTGGTCATTTCAGCCCTAATTCCAGTGTCTCATGACACAGACATGCAGTGTGCTCATGCCTGTTTTTCACTGATTTATTAACTATGTTGAGGTGATAAAAATATCAGAACATAAAATGTAAATAAAACTTTACCACTAATTTTTGATTTATTGTAGAGACAAGGTCTCTCCGAGTTGCCTATGCTGGTCTTGAACCCGCGGGCTCAGGCAATCCACTCACCTGGGCCTCACAAAATGCTGGGATTACAGGTTGAGCCACAGCGCCTGGCCTGAAGAGTTTATTTTTAAGCGCATGCTGTATATGGGGGATATATAAAGCATGAAGTCACTTTTCACCTGGTGGGAGAAAAGAAAAAAAAATGGTACATCTCTGAAGATACAAAAGGCCACCAAAAATGTTTTACTGACGTTACCCCTGGTGACACCTCACTGAAATACATTAAAGCAAGCAATTCAAGTTGCGAGTACATTTTAGCACAAAATAGATGTAGTATGATGATTAGCATTTCATTTCATTTCTTTCATTCAGTTTATAGGGTGCCTATATCGTGAATGGTAAATAACTGAATAGAAGTCACATTTCTTGCTTCCTATTATGTCAAAACACCCAGATGCAAAATAAAATATTCAGTCTCCCATCTGGATATTTTGTCTCTGTGATGTCAAAATACAACTGCTTCCAAAGTACTGAACTATTGAGGAGATTTTTTATCTTTTCTTTACAATGTTTTGGCGTTGTAATGCAAGTGCTGTGTTCAATTGGAAGTTTGAATCCTCGATAAACTACTCAATTGCATCATTAGCCACCTCCACTTCATTGGGTTCTGTTCTTCTACTGACAGATTAGAATGAGGGTGAAGTGTGGACAATGCGGGTACAATGCTAAGGTCAAAATCATTTTTTCAGCTGCTTGCTAGCTGTGTCACCTGAAGGGAGTTATGTAATTTTTCTTTGCCTATTTCTCCACCTGCAAAATGAAAATTGTAAGCACAATTAACACAATTGCTGCCAAAATTAAGCTATCACAGATAAATGTGAAGTGTCAAGCATATAGTGAACATTATTTTTTTCTTCCTCACAGTAAAGCATTCAATGATGCCACAGAGCTACCCTGGAACGGGGGAAGGGATGACCCTGGAGGTTCCTAGGTCCTCAAAGTATTTTATTTGTGAAAACAAATCTAGAAGGTCGATTTTTAGATCTTTTAGGAATCACCACACTGTTTTCCACAGAGGCTGTACTAGTTTACACTCCCACCAACAGTGTAGAAGTGTTCCCTTTTCACCGCATCCTCGCCAGCCTCTGTTATTTTTTGAGTTATTGATGTTAGCCATCCTGACCGGAATTAGGTGGTATCTCCATGTAGTTTTAATTTGCATTTCTTTGATGACTAGTGAGGCTGAGCATTTTTTCATGCATCTGTTGGCTGCTTGTATGTCTTCTTTTGAGAAGTATCTATTCATATCTTTTGTTCACTCAGTAACGGGGCTGTTTGATTTTTCTTTTCAGCATGTTTGAGTTCCTTGTAGATCCTAGATGTTAAGCCTTTGTCAGACTTACAGTTGGCAAATATTTTTTCCCAGTCTGTGGGCTGTCTCCCCGCTCTCTTGATGGTTTCTTTGACTTTGCGGAAGCTTGTCAGTTCGATGAGGTCCCACTTGTCTATCTTACCTCTTATGACGTGGGCACTTGGGGTTTTGATCAGGAATTGGTTGCCAATTCCAATTTCCATAAGGGTGTCTCCTGTATTTTCTCAGTTTCTTATAGTTTGAGATTTTACATTTAGGTTCCATATGACCCCACAATCCCTCTACTGGGAATATACCCGGGAGCACTCAAATCACTCTATAAAAAAAATACCTGCACATGTATGTTTATTGGAGCATTGTTCACAGTAGCAAGAACATGGAACCAACTGTGCTGCCTATCAAAAGAGGACTGGATTTTTAAAATGTGGTACATATACACAATGGAATATTACGCATGACACAGCCATAATGAACAAAATCATGAACTTCACAGCAACCTGGATGGATTTGGAGTCTATAAGACTGAGTGATCTTTTACAGAAACAAAGAACTGAGTATCACATGTTCTGACTCATAAGCAGACCTTGAACAATTATCATAAAACAATAAGAAGAAGATTGGCAGTAATGGGAAACTGCCAGGAGTGGGGCAAGGAAGTGGGATTGGCAGTAGTGGGAGTCTGCCTGGGGTTGGGGCGGCACACCTCATCAGCAATGGTACCTGCATAATGAATATTTGTATACCTAACCCTGAATTGTACCCCACATCTTTAAAATAAAAAAATTAAAATTAAAATTAAAATCTAGAGTAGGTCGAATGGTGTAAATGCCAAGCCAAATGGGTAGTGGGGATGCAGGACCTTGCAATGCCCTTCAAACACACACAGACCTGCTTGGGCATGTGATTCCATTCTTTCCCATGTGTTTACAATGTGAGCAAGGCAGGTGGTCTTCTTTCGTTTTGCTATAATATAAGTAGCTACATGATTATAAAAAGGGATAATAGCCAATGCTAATCTTTCCTACTCAGTGCCAGAGGAATTTCCTCTTATTAAGGGCTTTTGTCTTAGAATTTGGATTTAAGATTTTATAACCTTAATGAAATAAGAGGGAGGAAAAATAAGTTATTTAGTTTTGTACATTCCAGTCTGAAACAATTGTTCTTCAGATGTGTACCCTATGAATGCAGATTTTCATTAGGGAGGTTACTGTTGCTTAGAGGTCAGCCCCTATCCAAACTGTGATGGAAGCAGTGCTGATCCTTTGAGTTCCCTTGACTCCTTTTAGAATACTCTTTGTCTCCTGTGTAATGTCTCAGCTCCAGGTGTCCAGTGCCTTCTTGATGGTCTGGATCTTCCCAGTCATGAAGGAACAAGATCGGATAAATTAATTATCAGTAAGTCATCAGATACCTAATCTATTACCACTCCAAGAAAAACTTTGAAAGAGACTGTTCATAAGGTAGAAATGCTTAACTCTAGAAATTGCACTGTGATGAGTCTCAAGGAAGGTAGGGGTACATACAGAGATTAGGAGATTCTGATCTTCATACCCAACTTCCTGTACACTGGAATGTAAAGCCAACTCTGCCTTGAGCCCTTATCAAATCGTGATGTTCAGAGAGTTAAAGTGTTCAAAATTCGACAATTACAGCTACCATTCCTCAAATATCAGTGAACCTGTGGGGATGAGATAAACTTGGAAGAGAAATAATGTAAGGTTAAAAGGAAAACAACATTGATCTATAAATCTGTCAATCAACTTGAGTACTGTGTGGAAATTCTTTAGTGTGGTTAAGACACTCAAAGCTTGTTGGGATCAAGAGAATTATTCACTTTCAGCCCCAAATATCTGTAATCTGTTGGAATACGTTACTTTAGGAACTCACTGAATTTTTATAAATCAGAATTCACAATATCCTATCTTGATAATATCATTGTCCTTTCTTCTATATAAATGAAATGCAACATCTTTTCATGAAATTTTTAATGATAACTAAACTTGATAGGTGGTTCAACATATTTACAATATTTTGCTTATTTTCATACATATTATATAAAGATCTTATAGAATAATTACTTGCAAATTAATTTCTTGCAAATAGCAACCATTATGGATTAAGAATACTTTCTTTTTTTCCTCAACTGAACGCATGTCCAAAACAACTTTATTATAGTCTACATACCTGTCAGAATAGCCATGATGTGATTTAAAATTTCTACTATTTGAACTGCATCAGCATAAATTGAAATGAAAACATTATATGATTTTGGAAGCAACAGAACAGAAAACTTTGCATTTCAAAAACATGAGGCTAGATGGATGGCCTCTGTATTATTTGACCAGTCTAAATTATTGCAGTAGGAATAGATTAAATATTTTTAAAAATCTCATTGGATGGAGACATGCCTTTTTTTGGCATGCAATGAGTTCTTTGTTAATATTTGTTGTACATCTCTTCTTATTCATAGATTTAAGAATTTTAAGAATTTTACAAAAATAGTGAAATACAAGCCTCCCGTCTGTGGTCCATCTTTTGAGGCAAAACTATACTCAATATAAGATTAATGTAAATTATATCCCACACTGCTTTTCCCTTTCTTGACATGTACCTCCAGGAGTTTGTTCGTCTGTTTCTCACATTTTTTGGCTAATGTTGCTCTGAGAAAAGAATTACATGTCAGTCATTTTCACCTTACAATGAATTCAATTCAGTGTGCATTGGAAGAAAATCTAGCATTTTAAAATTGTATTTATACAATTGTATATATACAATTATATTCTGTGTCAAAATAAGTCTGTTTGCATAAAAGAGATAACTTGCTAAGTTATTTACCTAGCCTCACTTTAAGGAAGATGATTTAAATTAGCCAAGGCAGAAATGTTGCCACAAGCTTTCATTAGCAGCTCGGAACGGAAGCAGATTTGAATGAAGCCCATATCTGAACATGAACCATAGAACACAGGTTTTGTTTAGAGAGAAAATTTGCTTCAGTAGCTTCTGAAAAGAGGAAGTTTATTTATTTGTAAAACAAAAGAAGTCAGTTTCTTTTATATTGTGGATTTTCACAAAATAATTCTAGAAAAAGCCATATAAACATATTTTTGTTACAAAGCCATAAATAGGCTGACAAAGAAAAATTGAGAGTGAATAAAAATACATTTATCCAACCAATAAGAAAAGAAAGTAACTGATATTTAGTTATAATTCACTTCTTTTTTTAAATAAGATGTCTGGCTTAAGGTTCTGGTCACATACAGTTTTTGATGATTTAGTTACAATATTAATTTAGTGACCTAATGTTTTTTTTAATTTTTATTTAATTTTATTATAGAGCTGTGAGTACAAGTGAGGATTAACTACACAGATAGGCTGCATGCGGGTGAAATTTGGGCTACCAACTGACCCTCCTACCACTGCTAGTGGACCGGGTACACTTTGTGTCATCACATTCCCCTTACACTCCTTCCTCCCTTCCCTAACAGTGCCCAGCAACTGTTGACCATTCCCTTGTGTTCATGTGATTATTATTCAGGGCCCACTTATGAATGAGAAAATACAGTATTCAGTTATTTGTTTCTGAGGTAGATCCCTTAGTATAATGGTCTCCTACCCCTTCCAATTTGCTATAAAGTTTATGATTTTTTTTCTTCTTTATGGCTGTGTAATAGTCCATCATATATATGTACCACATTTTCTTTATCCAGTCCACTTTCTATGGGCAATAGGGTTGGTTCCATGTTTTTGCTATTGTGAATAGTGTGGCAATAAATATGAGTGTGCAGATGTCTTTTTGGTAGAAGGATTTATGTTTCTCTGGTTATATTCCCAGGAGAGGGATTGCTGGACTATATGGGAGGTCAATTTTTGGTTCTTTTGGGAATTTCTACTGCTTTCCATAGAGGTTGAACTGGTTTGCACTCCCACCAACAATGTAGAAATGTTCCCTTTTCACAGCACTCGTGACAGTACCTGTTGTTTTTGACTTATTAATGATAGTCATCCTATCATTAGTTAAGATGCTAGATGATATCTCATTGTAGTTTTGATTTGCATTTCTCTAATGATTAATGAGGCTGAACATTTTTTCATGTGCCTGTTGGCTGCATGTATGTCTTCTTTTGAGAAGTGTCTGTCCATTTCTTTTATCCACTTTTTAATGGTGGTGTTTATATTTTTCCCTTCACTTTGAATTCCTTGTAGATCCTGGATGTTAGACAGATGCAAAGCATGTCAGATGTATACTTTGCAAATATTTTCTCCCATTCTGTGGGTTGTCACTTTATTCTCTTTATGCTTTCTCTTGCAGTGCAAAAGCTTTTCAGTTTGATGAAATCCCACTTCTCCATCTTAGCTTTTATGGCATTCATTTCTGGGGAAGTGGTCAAGAATTTGTTGCCTGCTCCAATGTGCATAAGGGTGTTTCCTATGTTTTCTTCTAGAATTCTTAAAATTTGAGGTTTTATGTTTAGGTCTTTGATCCATTTAGGGTTGATTTTTGTATATGGTGATAGGTAGATGTCCAGTTTCATTCTTCTGCAAGTGATCAGTCAGTTTTCCTAGCACCATTTGCTAAATATTATTTCCTTTCCTGAGTGATTGTTGTTGGTGGCTTTGTCAAAGATGAATTGGTTGAGACACCATGCTTTTGCTTTCAGAATCTCTGTCTTATTCCATTGGTCTATGTGTCTATTCTTGTACCAATATCAGGCTGTGTTATTTATTGTAACCTTGCAATAAAGTTCAAAGTCTGGAAGTATGATATCTCCTGCTTTGTTCCTTTTGCTGAGGATTGTTTGGGCTATTCGTGCTTTTTTTCTGTTTCCATATGAATTTCTTTATTGTCGTTTCCAGGTCTGAGAAAAATGATATTGGTAATTTGATGGGTATTGCAATGAATTTGTAGATTGCCTTGGGTAGGATGAACATCTTGACAAAATTGATTCTTCTAATCCATGAGCAAGGAATTTTTTTTTCCATTTTTTGGTGTTATCTTTGATTTCTTTGGCCAGCATTTTGTAGTTCTTATTGTAAAGATCTTTCATTTCTCTGGTTAGGTGAATGCCAAGATATTTAATTTTTTTGTATGGCTATTGTGAATGGGATTGTGTTTTTTATTTGATTCTCTGCCTGCTTGTTGCTGGTGTATAGAAATATAGCTGTCTTTTGCACATTGATTTTGTACCCCAAAACTTTACCAACGTTGTTTGTCAGTGTGAGGAGACTTTTGAGTGTTCATGGTCTAGAATCATATCATCCACAAAGAGGAATAGCTTTACTTTCTCTTTTCCTTTTTGGATACCCCTTATTTTCTTTTCTTGCTTGTTTGCTCTGGCTAGGACTTCCAGCACTATGTTGATCAGGAGGGGTGAGAGTGGGCATGCTTGTCTTGTTTCCATATTCTTTGAACAAAATGTTGGCTGTGGGATTATTATAGATGGCTCTTACTGGTTTGAGGAATGTTTCTTCTATGCTTAGGTGTTCAAGGGTTTTATCAAGAAAGGACGCTCGATTTTGTCAAAAGCTTTTTCTGCATTTAATGATATAATCAGGGTGTCTTGTTTTTACATCTGTTAATATATTGAATTATGTTTATGGTCTTGTGAATGTTGAACCAACCCTGCATCCCAGGAATGAAGCTTACCTGGTCATGGTGGATGATTCTTGAGATGTGTTGTTGTATCCAATTTGCTAGAATTTTATTGAGAATTTTTGCATCTATGTTCATCAGGGTAATTGGCCTGTAATTCTTTTTCCTCATTGGATCTTGGTCAGGTTTGGGTATCAGTGTGATATTAGCTTTATAAAATAAGTTAGGAGAATTCCATCTTTCTCGATTGGCTGGAATATTTGTATGTCTTGTAGAATTCATCTGGGAACTCATCTGTCCTGGGCTTTTTTTGGTGAGGAGATTTCTTATGACTGAGTCAATTTTCTGAATTGTCATTGGTCTGTTTAGAGTTTCAATTTTTTCTTGTTTCAAACTTGAGAGGTTGTATGATGTCAGAAAGTTCTCTGTTTCCTTAAGATTTTCAAGTTTATTTTTTGAACTTCTTCAGGGTCAGTTGAGAGTTCACCTTTTGCATTTCTAATTGTGTTTATTTGGACTTCCTCTTTTTTCTTTTTTAGTCAATCTGGCCAGGGGTCGATCCATCTTATTCATCCTTTCAAAGAACCAGCTTTTTGTCTTGCTGATTTTTTCTATGATATTTTTGTCTCTATGTCCTGCAATTGTGATTTTACATTAGTGATCTGGGTTCATCTGTTGAAATTAGGATTTAGGTGATCTTGCCTTTCCAGCTCCCTTAGGTGTGACATTAGCCAGCTTACTTGTGAACTTTCTGCTTTCTTGATGTGTGTGTGCAATGTTATACATCTTTCTCTTAACATTGCTTTCATGGGATCCCAGAGATTCTGATGGGTCTTTGCTTTTATTTGTTTCCAGGATTTTTTTATTTCTGTCTTGATTTCCATGTTGACCCAGAAGTCATTCTGAAGCATGCTCCTTAGTGCCCATGTCTTTGCGTATTTTGGGGGGACTTTGTTGGTGGCAATACACTTTTTATTGCCCTGTGATCTGTGAAGATGCATGGTATTATTTTGATCTTTGGAATTTGTTTATGATTGATATATGTCCAAGAATGTGATTGATTTTGAAGTATGTTCCATGTGCTGATGAGTAGAATGTATACTCTGTAGCTGTTGGGTGAAGTGTTCTGTAGATGTCTATTAAATCCATTTGGTTGAGTGTTGAGTTGAAGTACTGGAGTGCCTTATTGAGTTTTTGCATCGATGGTCTATCTAAAGCTGCTAGTGGGGTATATATGTTTTCAGCTATGATTGTGTGAGAGTCAATGTTCTCTCTTAGTTTACCTAGTAGTTGTCTATAAAACGACTGTGTTGGATGCATATATGTTTAAAATGGATATTTCTTGCTTGTGGATTGAGCCTTTTATCATTATGTAGTGTCCTTTTTAAGTTTTGATGGCTTAAAGGCTGCTTTTTCTGACATCAGAATAACTAATTCCGCCTTCTCTTGTTTTCCGTTTCCCTGAAAGATCTTTTTCCAGCCCTCAAGTTTGAGTCTGTGCATTTCCTATTCAGTGAGACAAGTTTCCTGGAGAAAACAGGTTGTTAGATTGTGCTTTTTGTATCCAGTTTACCACTCTGCATCTTTTCAGTGTGCATTTAGCCCATTCACATTCAGGTTGATTATTGAAATGTGAGAGTTTATCCATGCCATGAGACTCTTATGGGGTTACTTTGTTTTCTTTTAACTTTTATATTTGTACATGTGTGTGTTTTCATTTTGTGGGTGCTCTATATGCTCTGTTGACTCTGTGTTTCCTGTACTTTTGTGATTGACATAACCATTCCCTCCCCCTTTATTTTTTAATGTGTTCAAGATCTTCTTAACCATCTCCTGAAGGGCTGGTCTGGAGGTGGCATATTCTCTTAGGGATTAGATATCTGGGAATGATTTTAGCTCCCCGTCACTGATAAAACTTAGCTTGGTAGGGTAGGAAATTCTTGGTTGAAATTGCTTATCTTTAAGAATGTTGAAAGCTGGAATCCAGTCTCATCTTACATGTAGTGTTTCTGCAGATAAATCTGCAATGATTCAGATGGGTCTACCATGGTAGTTAGTCTGACCTTTCTCTTTCACTGCCTTTAGGAATTTTTCCTTCATGCTTACTTTTGTTGAGGTGTTACTATGAGTCTAGGTGTTGGTCTTCTCATATGATACCTTGCAGCATTTTCTGAATCTCTTGTGCTTGAATGGTC
Source organism: Tarsius wallacei (assembly GCA_963574415.1). Taxonomy (NCBI): domain Eukaryota; kingdom Metazoa; phylum Chordata; class Mammalia; order Primates; family Tarsiidae; genus Tarsius; species Tarsius wallacei. The sequence goes on along the minus strand of CAUYQG010084893.1, from coordinate 12,042 downwards.
ATGTCTCTGGTGAAATGAGGAAAGTTTTCTTGAAGGACCTCATGGAATGCTTATTCCAAACTGTTCTCTGTTTCCTTTTTTGCTTCAGGGATAATGATCAGGCATAGATTTGGCTTCTTGACATAGTCCCACATTTCTCAGAAACTTTGCTCCTTCCTTTTGTTTTTTTTCCCAATGTTTGTAACAGATTGGACTAATTATATATTTTGGTCTCCAAGCTCTGGGATTCTTTCCCCTACTTGGCTGATTCTGCTTCCTATGCTTGTTAGTTTGTTATTTATTTTGAGGATGAGGTGCTTTTTTTCTCATTATTTCAGAATAGGCTTTTTTGATATTGGCTAACTCTGCTTTTACTTCCTGTACTATTTCATTGAGTTTTGCTTCTTGTTTCTCTTGGTTCCTGTTCATTTTTACCATTCAATCTCTGATTTCTGTGGCTGTCATCTAGGGCAGGTCATTCTGGGGCATTTCCATTAGTTGTGCTCTGAAGGCTGTTTTTCTGGGCCCTGTATCTTCTGGACTCTGAGGGTTGCTTGTGTTTTTCCATTGATTGTCTTCATTTATGACAAGTCTCTTTTCCTTCTCTACAATTTTATTAGTCAGTAAGAAAGGGAGAAGCATTCACTTTTGCTGGTTGCTCCACTTTGTGGCAGGCTACCATAATTGCAGGTTCTCTCTCCCACTGCTAAACTAGTTGAACTGTTTTTCAGTCCCTGCTGCATGTGACTGATTACTAGGAGGTGGTGAATTGACTCATCATAGAGTCACTTACCTTGCTCCTTCATCAGGTGGGAATTCAGTTTTTGTACTAGCCTGGTACACAGTGGGAAATAGGGTGACCAGATTCCTAGCCTGTCATTGCTTTCTGGTCTCTGTGTGTACAGAGACCCTTACTAGGTGCAGGGTATATCGGTGGCTGGGTTCCTACTCTCTGCCTTGCTCAGTAAGAGAGGCACCCATCTATGTCTCTATTATTTGCCGATGGCAGGCATGCCAGTCAGATTCACTCTGCAGGTGATTTTATTTTATTTTCTGCCTGGGAACTGGCTGCCACAGTGGTGGCTGGTGTGGCAGGTTTTGTTCCCTGTTTCACTTGGGTTCTATTCTGTTCCCACTATGTCCCAACCAAAACTCTTCCTCTGTGGGACCAATGGCTTCCACATAGCTGGAAGAAGGTGGACTGATTATAAACATCTGAGAATCACTCACCCCTCTTCACTGAGCAGAGCTTCTGCCTTTGTCTGAGCCTGGAACCCCAAACCTGCTATTGCTTTCTGGTCTCTGTGTGTACAAAATTACCCTTGCTGGGTGCATGGTGTATCAGCACCACTACTCTCTGCCTTGCTCGGCAAGAGAGGCACCTATCTGTTTTTCCACTAGTTGTCAGCAGTGGAAGTGCCAATGAGATTCACTCTGCAGGCAGGTTTTCCATTTGTTTTCCTCTCTGGGAATTGGCTGCCATAGCAGCAGATAGATGGATTTTATTCCCTATTTCACTTGCATTCTGTTTGCCCTTTCCTGTGTCTTGACCAAAACTCCTCTCATGCATGGCTGGGAGGGAGTGAACTGACTCGAAACATTTTGGAATCACTCACCCCTCTCCTTTACCAAGCAGAGCTTCTGACTTTCATCATTCATTTCTTCCTATTTTTTAATTTTTTGTTCATTTGAGGAATGGAATTATTTGCTTTACAGCTTAACTTTGTACTTGTGTTAGTGTGTGTATAATTCATTTTGATACAGTAATATTCATTAGAATTGTGTTTTCTAAAAATTTCTTAGTTTTCCAATCGAGAGTCACAAACAACGCAAATCACTGGGCAGCAATAATATAAGAAAATATAAGGTACTTAATAAGTTAAATAACCTTTTTCTAATATTGAAGGAATTTCAAGCATCAGACAGGAATGAGCAGAGAGCTAATATTTGAAGAAGTAGGAAACTTATCACAGTAAGTAGTCATGTACCTAAATGTGTTATCACCCTGCCAAGAGAGAACTTCAGGTTATATGTATATGATTTTCATGACAGATCCAAGTTTTGGGGTAAAATCTCTACCCTGAAGAGGATATAATCAATCTCACTTTACTAAAGGGGCCATTCAAAAGACACTTCATATACTTGCAAAGTGAAGATACTAACTTATCATTTTCTATAATCTTTTCCCAAAAATTCTTTGAGATGTTCAGATATAAAACTCAGGGCAAAATTTCTAAGATACAGACTTTGAAAGTTAATTATAGATTTTTTTTCTAAAATGTCATTGATCAAATGATACTCATTGGTTGCTCATATAAAATAAATCAGTTTTGTTTTGTTTTGTTTTTTGAGTTGGAGTCTCACTCTGTTGCCCAGACTGGAGTACAGTGGCCGCTCCCGGCCACAACAGCCTCGACCTGCTGGGGCTCCGGCTATCCTTCCGCCTCAGTCTTCCAAGTAGCTGGAAGTACCGGTGTGCGCTACCACACCTGGCTAATTTTTTGATTTATTGTAGAGATGAGGTCCCACCAAGTTTCCCAGGCAGGTCTCGAACCCGTGGGATCAGGCAATCCACTCACCTCAGTCTCCCAAGGCACTGGATTACAGGCTGAGCCACCAAGCCCGGCTATAAATCAGTTTTGTACCTTGCATGTTACTACCTTCAAAGTGTGTTATGGCAAATCAAATGGCTACTTATATAGTAACTATAAGATATATGCCTCCTAATTTTTTTCCTTACTGTAGGTCATTACTTACGTGGCAATTCTGATGACTCAGTATTATTTGAAATTATGAGAACACCATCTGAAAGCAGAAGCTTTTGTCCTTTTTTTTATTTTGAGTTGGGGCCTCACTCTATCACCCAAGTTGGAATGCAGTGGCATAATCATGGCTTACTGTAGCCTTGACCTCTTGGGCTCAGACAATCCTTCCTTCTCAGTCTCCCAAGTGGCTGGGACTATAGCTGCATGCCCCTATGTCAAGCTAATTTTTTTAATTTTTTTTTTTTTTTAGAGACAAGGTCTATGTTGCCCAGTGTGGACTCAAACTCCTAGACTCAAGCGAACCTCCTACTTTAGCCTCCCAAAGTGCGGGGATTGCAGGAGTGAGTCACTGTGCCCAGCCAGGTTTTGTCTATTTATCAAGTATAGGTGTTAACTATTTCAGGAGCTATAGAACATGATTAATTTCTCCCACTAATTTTCACATTGAAGTGGTTATATCTGTGCACTAAAAACTTTCTTCCTTAGTAGATATGGCAACAATATAAGCAATACATTATTTAAAAAACACTGTAAGACATTTTGGATTGTTTGTTCAGCCAAATGTTATAAATTATAAACATACAGCATATGAATTTTGCTAATAAGTTAAATGCTCATTACAGTCAGTAACTTGCCTTATTTTTCACTATATTGTCTGATCATATTATTGAAAAAATTAACACACGCCTGATTTATCTAGAATTCATGTGTACTTACTTATAAATCAGAAACTGTCAAAGAACTAGTGCCACATCAAAACTAGCTTTTAACTTAAGAATTCAGTAGACCATTGGCATGTGCACCCAATTTATCAAACTAAATAGTTTATTCATATTTGAAGATATGTTTATACAATTATAGTGCCTTTTTGCTTGGGGATTTGAAAATAACTGAAATGATTGTATTCACTACTACAAAATACTTTTCTTGTTAAATCTGATCTCCTGGGAAAACTGAAAATGAAAGACAATCCCAGTTGTGAAATATCTGTTTTTTAAAAAAAAGAATAGGCCGGTCTCGGTGGCTCAGCCTGTAATCCCAGCGCTTTGGGAGGCCGAAGTGAGTGGATTGCCTGAGCCCGCGGGTTTAAGACCCGCCTCGGCAACTTGGCGAGACCTCATCTCTACAATAAATCAAAAATTAGCTGGGCGTGGTAGCACGTACCTGTAGTTCCAGCTACTTGGAAGGCTGAGGCGGAAGGATCTCTGGAGCCCAGCAGGTCGAGGCTGCAATGGCCAGGAGTGGCCACTGTACTCCAGTCTGGGTGACAGAGTGAGACTCCAACTCAAAAAAAAAAAAAAAGAATAAATACCTAATTTAATGCAATACCCATGTTTGTTCAGTTCAAGAGTCAGAAAAATTATGCTACTTTATTACACTTTATTTTTTTACTTTGTTAAAAAATACTTGTTTTATAAACTTATCACCAAAACCAAGTTTAAAAAGATTGGTTGTGTCAGATGTGGAAAACCTTAGATAATCCCAACTCTGCTACTTGTTAACTGAAGTGACTTTAGACCTTACCTAAGTGGCCTGAGGGCACGTTAACTTTCAGTTTCCTCATCCATAAAATGATAATAAAGATTTCTTATATCTATATTTCTTATTTTACATGATGTTCTATAGTAAGCATTAAATAAAGGTTACCTATCATTTTTGTTGTTATTATTACATGACAGTATAAAAAATTTGAATATAAACAGCCAGGCCTGATGGTTGGCTTTTACAGACTTGGCTCCTTTTGGCACTCATAAGTGTCTTTAGTACTCATGTGTTTCTTGTGATTTCAAACTTTTCATTTTCTTGACATTCTTTAGAACTTAATAAAAACCTTATTTCTCAGATAGGAATTCTAATACTTAACTGGAATACTATATCTGATTAGCATGAGAAAGAAAAGAAACTTTTTCTCTGAGGAATGTGAGCTTCTTTTAAATCATCATGCCCAGAGAGGCATTGAAATGTGAAGTGTCATGTCTCACTTCCCCCCACCCTTTAACAAAGTCATCATTTTGAAGCAGCCTATTATATGAACTCCAGACTGAATGCTGCCAGCAATAGCTTAGAGATTAACCTAACAATGCCTCATACCATAGGACATAACTCATACTCTTACAGTTCAACAATGTATAACCAACTACTAATCAATGTTATTTCTGTAAACCAATGAGAATTCCTATGAAACTTTTGTGATTGCTTCTTCTCCTGATTCGTGCTTTTTTTTTTTTTTTTTCATTATAAATGTGTGCCTTTCCTTTGCTCTCTGGAGCATATCCCAGTGTTTCCTGGACTGCAGTCTTCAACCTTGGCTCAAAAAAGCTCTCTATATTAATTTTGCCATAGCATCTTTGGGTAGAGATGTCTCATGTAAGCCAGGAGGATTTACAATGACACCCACCACAACTCCAACCACCCAACATTTCCTATAGACTCAGTGCTCAGTACCAGCATAAGCCCATTGTGTTCCTCTGACTTCAGAGGATTCACTGGGTGCAAAGAATGAGAACTTCTGAACCTGGATACCCCTTCTTTTTTGGATGAGGTCTAAACTTTATTTGGGCTATTTTTTTCCAACACTCCTGAAAGGACAGACTGAGAGTGGGAAGCCATTTTCCAAAAGAATTTTCTCTTTTAAACCACAGAGGGGGGAAGAAAGAGACAAAATTCAACTAGCCCTCCCCCACTGTCTTTGTTACAAAAGAGCAAGGTGTTTTTTTTTTTTTTAATTCCGAGATGTAAAATATTTGCATTTAGTCTACCTTCTAAGAATTTTAAACAGCCCTTAAAGGTCAATGGAAAGGACCAGATATCCTTTTAACCTGTGAGAGAGGATGTGCTTGTGTTTTTCCCCAAGAGTCATCTTCACCTATTTGGGTTCCAGATCGCCTAATTAGGCATGTCCAGTCTCCCACCCCCCCCACAGTTCAACTCCCGAAAGCAGGAACAAAACCACCTAAGCTCGACTGATGACGAGGAAGAAACCCTCATTCCTCAACTAAAACGTCTTGCTCCTGAGAGGCCTCCACGACCGTGACCGCGTTCCACTGCTTCCACGAGAACCTGCAAACCACCAACTTGGGGACAGCTGAAAGTGCTGATGCATGACACAAAGCACTTGGTTTGGTCTCAAAATACTTCTCTTACTCCCTCTATTGTTTTTATTGCTATGCTGGCTATTATAGCATGCCAAGTGGGTTGTATTTATTCAGAAAAATCTTATTGGGCTTATATCCCAAACCCTCCAGTGTTCCAGCCTGTTACATGGGATGCTGAGATTATTACTGTTTTTTACTAATTATTCCTCTTTATTAAAAGGACCCACTCTTTTTTCATCATGGGTCAAAACTGTAATTAATCATAATTTTTCTTTTTTAGGTTGTTGTAGTTCTCCTCCAATTTGGCTTAGTTTACCTAAAATATCAGAATGGTCCCTTGATATTTCGGGTTGTTTAAACTCCCGTATAAAGACCATGGTAACTGATAGCCCCTCTTCTCTTCCCAGAACAGCATATGGCCAAGATTGGTTTCTTATATTATTAATGCCTGGGGACTCTAACCCTAAATTAGCAACCAGGGCTCCATCCCTTGATGCTATTCTGGAATGTACTTCTCAAAATGACAATGATGTTTGGTTACTAGTACAATCTAACACTGGTTACCCTCCTTGGAAAGAATGCACATACGAATCTAAAATTGACACTTGTCTTGCTAATGTCAATTTTAATGTTAGTGATTGGGGACTCAATTTATGGCCTTATCCTACTACCTTACACTCAGGAGGTCAACCTATTCAGACTAGACTGCATAAGAATGATTGAGTCCACCCTGTCTTAACCACTAAAATTGATCTTAAGCAAGCATTGCAGCCCAGCATCTGGAAGGCATTGGCAGCTAGTAAACTTATACTTTTAATTAGACCTACAGGACAAACTAAATATCGGGTCGGAACTTGTCTTCAATCTCCATATGCCTTTTTAGTTACCGTCACACCTGATGCTTTAGTAGTTTCTTATAATAACAAAAAATATCAAACTACTTGCATGAATTGTAAATTGATTAATTGTCTTACTGTTTCTGATTCTTATAGGGGTTTCATGATTGTTAAACAGTCACCATATTTAATGACTACTGTAAAACTTTCAACTCCTTGGTTTGATTAATACAGTTTAAAAACATTGGCTGATGTAAATTTGTTATTACAACGGTCTAGAAGATTTATAGCCACATTAATTTTAGGAATTATGGCTTTAATTACAGTTGCTACTTCACTTTCACTTTCCTCTGTACCTTTGGCAAGGGAGGTTCATACTGCATCGTTTGCAGATCAACTTGCAAAAAAAGTCTCTCTAGCTCTTGCTACTCAGGAAGTCGTTGACCAAAAATTAGAAAGGTCAGTGCCCTTGAAGAAGTCATATTTGCTGTGGGACAAGAACTGGTCACACTAAAAATCAAATTGGCTTTAAGGTGTCATGCCAACTTTAAATGAATCTGTGTGAACACCTTCAAGTAAACGAGTGTACTCATACCTGGAATCAAATAAAAAATCACATTTCAGGTATTTGGACTCATTCAGACCTAAGTACTGATCGCTCTAAATTACACCAGGAAATTCATGACATAGGTCAAGTCAAAGAGGATTTCAGCTCTAGTCAACTAGCTCAGTCCCTTTTTGACAATCTTTCCTCTATGGTGAACCAAAAGTCTCTGCTTATTAATGTAGGAATCTCTGGAGTAATAATTCTACTCCCTTTGTGTTTACTTCCAGTCATCTTCAGACAATTAAAGAAAAGCATTGGCCAGCTATCCACAGAATTCCATGGCTTTGTTTTAAAAAATAAAAAAGGGGAGATGTCGGGAGCCAGCCTCAGAGGCCTTCACATTGACAGGGTCCGGAAGGCCGAGACCCCAGGTTGCAGGGCAACTCTGGGCAGCTACCGGCCCTGCTGCTTCTACTCATCTGGTTATGATCGCCATTGAAATCCGGAGGGTTGGGAGATGCAAAATAAAGCAGTTCATTAAACGAATTTATTAGTAGAAACAAGCGATCAGTGAAGTGGAAATTCCTTCTGCCTAGTTATGACCCTCAATCTGAGTTCTCCTGTCTCCACCCTTTTGATGCTTGAGCCCGCAACTTAATGAATAAAAACTGTGGGTGGCACTCTCCTACCCCTGGGAACCTTGGGTTGAATGTGTGCCAGGGCTCTCATTACCCCTGTCAGGGGACTATAGACGCAAATTATAAACGTCATGTTTGGCATCATAATAGGCTTGTTAATTTTCATTCTTTAAGTTGGTTGCTAATTAGAGAAGCTTTGGAGATGTTGTTTTCATTTTACTAATTGTGAAGTGCTATTGCATACTTTGAAGACTTGATAGTAGAACAGGTGGTTAAGGTTAATAGTTCATACTTTGAAGATTTTTAGGGTAGATAGATTGTCATAAATTTGAAAAAAGACAGGTAATATCTTATTGCTGTTGGAACAATGATCAAAACCAGATGTTAAAAATATACTGCCTGTTCTTGTGTGGGTTATTAGCCAGAAACGTATTAAATGTGAGACTAAGATAACATATCCAGGTTTAAAGGCTGAACTGTATGTAACTTAAGGTATAAAAGAAACTTGGAGAGAAAAATAAATTGGCATCTGTCCTGCACAACAATAGAGTCAGTGTCCAAATTTTCTCCTACGCCGATGCTGTTCCTCCTTCAGGAAATCCTGACCTGCTGGAGCTGGACTCCGGCATCATACTACAAGCCTTTCTAGTTTAATTAGTAGATTCCCTCATTGAGCTGCTCCTGACAGTACACATTTTCTCACAGTTGCACACACTCTGCTACTGATAGTTTTAAATTGTATATTATTACTCTTTATGATCTCTTAAAGAAATAGATGGCTCTGCTTATCGTTTTCATTATACAAATGAAGGGAATATTACACTATGAGCTCACTGAGGGCCTAATGTTGGCTCAGAACCTATAACAGTGTCCTGACCACTGAAGATGTCCAGTCAGTAATGGAAAGCAGCTGACCTCTCTTCACAACTCTATTTTCTGTTTCAAGAAATGGTCAGTCCTTAAGAAACTATGGTAGTATCTTTGCAAAATGGGTAACATACTTTTAGGTCTGGGCAGAAAACCTTGAAGTTGACTTTCTTTTTTCTGAGTTAATATACATTTTTGAGGATTTTTGCGTTTTTTAGAGGGACTTAGTTTTTTTTTAAGGGAGATTTTGGAAAACTCAATACTGCACATATGCAAGATATTACATATTTAGAAACTTTGTTTTCAAGAGGTTTGGGAACATTTCTTCTACTTAGATGATAGATGATCGCAACAAAATGAGCCTTGGTAGTAATTTGTTCCATACTAAAGAAAGCTTGCTTTATGGTACACAGTTAGGGAAAAGATGTTAATTGGTTCTGAGATTCAGGGAACTATGCCCCAGTCTGGCCAGGCATCTCAATTTTTTCATAAAGCAATCTTATACAGTATACAAGGAAGAGAGTCTGTCCTATTTTAGACATAAGGAACCTGAGACTCAGACTACCTGGTGACATGGCTACCAAGTGGCCGTCAGAATTAAAACCCCATTCTCTGGTTCCTGGGTTCCTCCTTTCTCCATGGGCTCCTCTTTGCTGTTTGATGTGGGTGCTTCCTCAGCATTACCTAGCACAGTACCATCTTTCTACCTTTCCCCTACCATCCTCCTGCTTACTTGTAGGCCACCTCTGAAAGCCTGCCAGTGTTTGGGGAGGACTCTGGAAATCCACCTTCCTCATCCTTCCCAACCTTCACTTTTAACCATAGCTCCAGCTGTCTGGCTTGGTCCTGAATCCTGGTGCTGATGCCAGATTTGGAGTTTGGTCTTGGTAGGCAAATACTGCGTTTTTGGATGGAGTGCAACATGGCAGGTCTAGCTCTTAACCCTAGGTTATTCCCAGCAGGCCTCTCCCTCTCCAACACCTGCTCTGTGGAACCTAATCTCCATTCTCACCAGGAGACCAGATCCTCTTGGACTAGGGTGCAGGCTGAATTTGACAACTGGTATTTAGTTAGCAAGTTTTTAGTGAAGGAGAGGTTCAGCAATAAAAATTATCAGGACTTCTGAGTCCTCATTTGGTGTTTTTCAGTTGATCAATGAGACCAGTGACTTTGTGTTTTTCAAATTATCTGGGTGTTAAATGCAGTGATGCCACATGATAACTTTAGTGAGATATTATGTGTGTGCATTATTACAATATTACATTCCTTAGAAGAAAGCTGTTATAAAAGTCAGGCTACCAAAAGTATTGAAAAGGTTTCCTGATAATAGCAAATTTCAAATTTCAATCTCAAAAAAATACTTTTTAATGCTAGGTAGCTCAGTTTAAAAGATGTTTTCTCTTTCAGAAAATGTAACCATAACATTTTCCTTCAAATTTTTCATATTTTTTTAAGGAACAGACTGGAGTTAATGTTTTTCAAAATATTGTTGTGTGGGTAGCTTAGTGAGGAATGGGAAAAGGTCATTAGCAAATAACCATGAGTAAGAGTGACCAACAGGTAGCCACTAATGAACCTACTGAATATCTCAGCAAAAATGCCAGAAAGAAAATTTTAAAAGGTCAGAAGAGGAGTGGCATAGAAATGATGTCCGTCTCATTTCTGGGAAGGCACAAAGAGGAACATGTGTTCTCCACCTGAGTTTCTTGTGAGCACTCACTTTCCAGGTGTCTGCTCTGCTCTTTTTGTAAAAAGCCAAATACGCTGGGCTCAGTGGCTCAGTCTGTAATCCCGTGCCTTGGGAGGCTGAGGTGAGCAGATCGCCTGAACCCACAGGTTCCAGACCCGCGTGGGCAAGCAAGACCTCATCTCTACAATAAATCAAAAAATTAGCCAGGCGTGGTAGTGCGTGCCTGTAGTTCCAGCTCCTTGGAAGGCTGAGGCAGAAGGATCGCCGGAGCCCAGTAGGTCTGGGCGACAGAGTGAGACTCCAACTCAAAAAAAAAAAAAGCCAAATACACAATTTTTATTTTCCCTAGAGGACAGAATACTGGACGTACCCATTTGCATTTTGCCTTTTTACTTAACACTGTGTCTTAACCACATTAACTACATTTCCAGCCAACAATTATATAAAAGGGGTAGTGCAGGGGTCATTCTCACAGGTGTTAAGTCTCTTCGAGACCCTCCCTCTCTGTCTGCCTAACCAGCTTCTGAGTATCTCCTCTCTCAGTAGGATTTGTGTCCAGTGGGGCTTCTGCCTCTAAAGGAGAAAGAATGGGGGAGGGGGGCATGGGAGGTGGGGGAAGAAATAAGGAGTGGGCAGGCAGTGAGACAGGTGGTTTCATTCTTGTGAGGTTTTGATCAACACTCACTGAATCCACATTCTACATGTGAAAAGAGGAGGGGGAAGTCATTATTCCTTTATCTTATACTTAGTAAATCTACATTTTACATAAAATAAAGTAAGCATGTGAAATTACAGTTATCTGGGAATAAAAATAAGGCAGATTTTTTGCATGACTGGGGTCCCATGCTTAACTTTTATCTTTGGCATAGTGAGTTTGGGATTCTGAGATTTTATTTTTCTTTCACATTTCCCTGTTTTTCAAAATCTTTCAAAGAAAGCACTGTAGAAGAAAAGGAGTCTGTGGTTATGAGTTTAATCTTATCCCTCATCACTAGGATGGTTTATTCTTAAAAAGTTATGCCCCACTTGTTAGGATGGCTCATTATAAGGGATCCTGAAGTCTCATGTCCCACAGGGAAACCCCCCCCCAAAAAAAAACAGAAAGAAAGAAAAAAGAAAAAATAGGGACCAAAGACAGATTATAACAACAAAGGGAAAGCAATCCTGAGAAACTGATTTAGCCAATACTATATATCAGCAGATAGGCACAAATGTTTTATATATATATATGTATATGTATATATATATGAAAGAGAGACTGGCATTTCTCCCAAAGTGTAAGTTGTCTAGCCTCACTTTGCAGGGCTTTAAAAATAGCACAGTTTTAATTTCTAGTGATTCTAAGTCATAAAAATGGGAGAAAAATAAAGAAAACAAATTAGAAATGTTAGTTTGGAGACCTGAAGCCAGGAAAGAATTCAGGATTCAGTCTAAATAATTGTAGATAAATAATAAAAACTTAAAGACAATAGACAAGGCTAGAATCTATTATAGGTATACTATAGTTTCTTTGGAAACAAAACGTTTTTCTCTCCAATCCTCCATTTTTACCAGACAAAAATCATTGTATGACCAACTCATTTCCAAAATTAGTCTTATTTCACTTGTCCTAATTATTTGCATAA
>CAUYQG010084887.1:0-17516 GCA_963574415.1 Tarsius wallacei | reverse complement strand
TCTATATTTTTTACAGATCTGGTTAATTCTATGTTCTGGTCTTCAAGTTCTGAGATTCTTTCTTCAGCTAGATTAATTCTGCTTTCCATGCTTGTCATCTTGTTATTTATTTCTTGGATGAAATTTTTTATTGCCAAAATCTCTGTTGCAAGTTCTTTTAGTGTTGCATCTTTTCTTCCTTGAGTCTTATTCACTCTTTCCATCCACTCCCTAACCCCTGTCATATTCTGGGGCCAGTCGTTGGTGACTTCCATTGTTTGGGCACCAAGGTCTGAGTTTTCAGGAGTTTTGCCTTTTGTATACTTAAAATTGCCTGAGGTCTTCCTTTGGTTTTTCCTCATTTGTGACAGATCTCTTGTTTTTCTCTTTAGTTCTGCTATTCAGTGTCAGTGGGAGAGGCTTTCCCTTCTGATGTTTGCTCAATCTTCTATTCTTCCCTGATCCGGGCTCTGGATATGTTCTATTTTGAAATAGGACGGTGGATGGGAAGCTTTGCTGTCTCTTGTAGTTTTTGAAATTCAAATAAAGTAGGGAATGGGGCACTAGAATTCAGAATCTACTTGCAAATTACAATATTCACTTATTGTGGTATGTGTTCCCTGAGACCCACACCCTACCACCACTCTATATGACAATGCAAAGCAGAAATCAATGCAAAAAACAATTGAACACACACACAAACAGACATACACACACACCCTAAAACAAACTGGAATAACAATAAAGTGAAACAAAACAAACAACAACAACAAATCAAGAAAACTGATTACACACACGTACCTAGCACAAAGTGAATAGAAAAGAAAAACAGAAGAGTGGAGGAAGAAACAAAGGAATTTAGGTCGAAACCTCACACATATATTGACACACACCTTAAACTATAAAAAATGAAAATAAAAAACCCTGAAGAAAAAAAGAGCAAAAACAAACCACCGACAACAACAAAATTGAAAGATGAATACTCAATCATTCATATACACACATAAACAGAAAATGACAAATAAAACAAGAAACAGAAAAAGAAAAGAAAAACATTGGGGGGGAAATGCAGATCAAACCCTCACATACACATTCAAGCACAAAGGAAAAATATTTTAAAATAGATGAACTAACAGTCACAAAATTTTAAAAAATTTTAAATAAAATTGAAAATTACAAAAAAACCTGCCCTCTTGTGGCAGACTCTGTAATTGTTCCTCTAATCAGGTCTCTCCTGTAGAGTCACCTCTTTCACTCTCTTCTTGGTGTCCAGAGCAAGGAAGGAAGAGGGGCAGTGGAGGTGGGTGGGGCTGCAGTTCTCCCCTCCCATTCTCGTATGGTCAGGGAGGTCTCTGGTGAGGAGGCATGGGATTGTCTCTTCCTCAGGTATGTACTCGCAGGTGGTGCCCCAGCCAGGCCTATCCTGGAATGGAGTTCTCCTATTGCGACTAACGTCCAGGCTCCACCTGGATTTGTCCCTCTCAGTTGTGGCCCAGCTGTGTGGGTCTGATGTTCAGAGGATTGCTGGGAAGGAGGGGGTTTGGGTCAGCCTCAGACTCACCACTGATCTCTTTGGAGTTTTTCCTGGTCCTTTTCTGGCCACACCCTCTGTCCTGAAACTGGATCAGGGTAGGGGGTGGGGTGCCTGGAACTCAGCACTTGTCAAGTCCCTCTGAAGTCTTACTCTCAGGATATTTATTCCCTCTGGGTCACAATCAGTCCCTGAGTAGTTGATCTGCCAGTCACAGAGAACGGGTCTGTTGCTCCATGGTGAGCAAGTTGGAGCACTTTCCTGCCCCGCCTTCAAGATGGTGGTGAGGTGCCTCTCTTATTCTCTTTTGTGGGACTTTGCTTCTGGACTCCCTCTGCAGCCCCTGCTGCCAGTGCCCTGTCAGATGCTGAAGTGGTGAGGCAAAGCCAGGAGGCGGCAGTCTCTCTCCTGCTGCAATGGTGAGGGAGATCCTGGGGCGATGGCTTCTCCCGCCACTTTTTTGCAGAAAAACTTGTGTCCCTTTAAAAAGCAATAATGGCATTAGGCTCCTGTGACCTGGGAAGAGCCAGGGACAAAGCAGAGAAGCTGCAGCACCAGCTGTTGCACCAGGGGCCTGGCCGCTTACTCACAAGCCCCCACTTAGACAGTCTCTCCCAGCATTTTCTTCCCAGCAAGGGCTTGTTGATTTTTAAAAAAGAAAAAAAAAATGGCGCTCAGCTTCTGTGTTGCAGGAGTCACTAGGCTCCAAGCCCAGCAGCTGTGGCATCAGCTGCTGCACCAGGAAAGCCCTGGCCACTAGCTCCCTAGCCCTCACTTAGTCAGCCACTCACATGCCCACTTGCTCACTAGCATGTACACAAAATTTTCCATATACTCACTCACACGGGAACTCGCATAGTCCAACTGACTCAGATGCCATCTTCCTGACCATTCTAGAACATTCTTTATATAATTATGCACTCTTATATCACACTGCAATTATTTCTCATATTTAAGGTTTTTTCAGTTTTTTTTGAAAGCCTGTAGTGAAAGAAGTTGTCTTCTTTTGAATTTTCCACTGCACTTAGCATAGGACTGGATGGACAAGGGTGCTTATACAGAAAGGATTTCATAGACCTTAGTCTCCACTCAGTGCTAGACCACATCTCAATTACCCAAGTCAACGTATAAAATTGCACTGAAATCAGTTTAGAAATTATGTCAACCATTTGCATTTTTTTTAATGATTAGTGAAGCTGAGCATTTTTTGATGTGCTTGTGGGAGGCTTATTGTATGTCTTCTTTTGAAAAGTGTCTATTCAATATGTCCTTTGCTCACTTTTTAAGGGAGGTTATTTGGTTTTTTTCCTCTCACTTCATTTGAGTTCCTTGTATATCCTAGATGTTAGGCCTTTGTGAGATACATAATTTGCAAATACTTTTCCCAATCCTTGTTTTGCCTCCACACTCTCTTGAGTTTCCTTCACACTCTCTTGAGCTTTTCAGTTTGATGAGGTCCCACTTGTCTTAGTTTTTATGGCATTTGCTTTTGGGGACTTAGTCAAGAATTCATTGCCTAACCAGATGTTCTTAAGGATGTATCCTGTGTTTTCTTCTAAGATTCTTATAAGTTGAGGTATTATGTTTAGGTCTTTGGTTCATTTAAAGTTGATTTTTTCATATGGTGACTGGTAGAGATCTAGTTTCATTCTGCACATGGTCTGCCAGTTTTCACAGCACCATTTGCTCAGTGGTTGTTTCTGATGGCTTTGTTGAAGATGAGTTGGTTGAGAGACCAAGTCTTTGCTTCTGGAATGTGTCTATCCTTCTATCCTGTTCCATTGGTCTATGTGCCTATTCTTGTACCAATACAAGGCTGTTTTGGTTACTATAGAAACTACAATGAGATACCACCTAACTCCAGTAGGGATGGCCATCATTAATAAATCAAAATACAATAGATGATGGCACAGGTGCGGAGAAAAGCAAAGGCTTCTACACTGTTGGTGGGAGTACAAGTTAGTTCAACCTCTATGGAAAGCAGCGTAGCAATTCCCAAAAGTACTAAAAATTGACCTTCCATAGGATTCAACAAACCCTATTCTGGGAATATACCGAGAGGAACATAAGTCACTCTACCAAAAAGACACCTGTACACACATGTTTATTGCAGCACTATTCACAATAGGAAAAATATGGAACCAACCCTATAGCTCATCAAAAGTGGACTAGATAAAGAAATTGTGGTACATATACACAATGGAGTATTACACAGTCTTAAAGAAAAGAAAAACAAAATCATGAACTTTGTGGCAAATTGAATAGAATTGGAGACCATCATACTAGGTGATCTATCACCAAAATTTAGAACTGATTACTGCATGTTCTCATTCATAAGTTGGACCTGAACATTAATCACATTAGTACAAGGGAGGGTTTGGCAGTTCCAGGACACTACTTGGGGAGTGGGGGAGGCAAGATGGGGGGCACATAACAACACAAAGTGTACCTGGTCCTGTACCGGGGAGTGAGGAAAAGTTGAAGGCTCAAACTTCACCTGCATGCAATCTATTTGTGTGATTATTCCTTACATGTATCCCACTTCTCTATAATAAAATAAAATTTCATTTAAAAAAGGAAGTATGCCAACCATATCTAGTTGACTACATTTTTAGTTGACCCTTTACACAAGATGTCAACCTGATTCATAAAATGAACTTACATTGTTTCTACATAGAACTTCATGTTTTGCTCAAGCAAGTAAACCTTTTAAGTAATCAAAAATAAAATTTGAATAAAGACTTCTGGCATAAACTAGATTCTTGAAGAGATACTTATTAGATACTAGAGCGTTAGAGGCTGAGTGCCTCTCATAGTTTGAAGAGAGACTATCTTTTACCAGGCATTTGTTTTGTATGAATTCTTTATGTCTCACACATTCTATTGTTATAATAACACTATGAGAAAGATGAGTTTAATTCCCATTTTATAACAAATGAGAAAACTGAGTTAAAAAGAGTTGAGTAACTATCCTGAGGTTAACAGAAGGTAGAGTGGCATGAAAACCCAAACTGTCTCACTACAAAATACATCTGTATTTGACTACAATTCTATATCATCCTGCTCATGGAGTTCAAAACAATGCCAAAACAATTCCCCTACTCCATGATATAATCATTCAAACAAAGTGTCTTTGTCCATTTTACACTGATATCACAGAATACATAAGCCTAGGTAATTTATAAAGAACAGTGTTTTTTGTTTGTTTGTTTTTGTTTTGTTTTGTTTTTCCTTACAGTTCTGGAGGGTGGAAAGTTCAAGGTCAAAAAGCTGGCATCTGGTGAGGGCCTTCTTGCTGTGTCATTCTATGGCAGAAAAGGAAGGGCAAGAGTGTGTGAAAGCACAAAAAGGAGCTGAACTCTCTCTTATAACCACCCCACTCTCACAATAATGAGCCTCTATCTATAATAATGAACCTACTCCCACAATAACAACATAAATTCCTTTATGAAGGTAGAACCTTTATGACCCTATTACTTCTCAAAAATCCCACCTCTCAACACTGTTGATTCAGGATTAAATTTCCAACACAGGAACTTTGGGGGACACATTCAAACCATAGCAAAAGGTATTTGCATTATATAACAAATAAATAGATATATAAGTCCCTTAAAAACATATTTTATTTTCACTTGTAAAGTGGAGTCATGAATATAGCTTAAAGAATAAAAATATGAAAGTTTAACAATTTTGTGGAAATATTTTGCGTTTATATTTCAATTGTGAAACTTGACCTAGTCTTAAAGATCCTTATAAATAGTTAGATGATGAGTTCACTTTGAGTTCAGAAATCATTGCATTCATTTTAAGTATTCGTTTCATTGTCTCTGAAGGCCTAATTCAGTTCTTTTCTTTGATTTAGCTAGAAAATGTTTGTGAATATTGAAAAACCAGTCTTGTTACTTTTATTTAAAAAAATTACCACTATAGGAGGAATAAATCAAAAAGAGGAGAAATGCATTGCTCACAGTCACCTAATTAATGCAGCTTGAAAACCATGTTATTTTAAGTTTACTACCCTTTCTTGTCACCTTTTCAAAATGTTGCTTGATGAATATAATCCTCCCTCAGAGATCTATAAACCTATTGATTAAGCATTTTAAATTGCATAAGAACATGTAAGAATGCCCAGTCTGATCCATATCAACAGACAGTTAAGCCTTGTCAGTAGTCTGCAAAATTGGCAAACATGAAGATAATTGTTTAGATTTGTATAACTTGAGTGTTATAGTTTGAACATTGTAAAACAGACTGCTCAAACACACTGAGACCTTTTGATAGAATTCATTATAGTGCATAATTTAGGATAAGATAGTTTTCTTCTTGGAACCCACTGGAAACAGGAATATGTGGAACTGTGTGAGCAACTTTAGCTAATAGCATCTTCCTAATACTAGGGATGTATGGCCAGGATGTTGGTTTTGGAACATAGGGTTGTTATAATGGCTCTTTTGTATAAACACAAATACAAATACGATTTGGTAATAGCTAACTCTGATATAGCACTTACTCAAGCTATCTTCTGATTTCTGTGTTATATTAATTATAATTCTCACAATAACTTTATAATGTATACACAAGTAATATCTGAATTATACATATGAGGAAACTGAGGCAAAGAGTTTTTAAAGGTTTTATCCAAGGTGACATAGCCAGTAAGCCACAGAGAGCTAGGATTTGAGCCACTCAGTTTGTTTCAGAGAACATGTTTCTAACCAGTAATATTTATTCCTCCTCAACTTGAGTATCTACTAATAGAAATGAGCTGAGTTGTTATTAGTCAAATTTGAGATATATGGAAGTTTGCTGAACTTAAGTTGAAATATTGTATAGTAAAAATGTTTGCCAACTCCTCTCTAATTAGCCTCTTCAGTACAGAGACATCTCCTTTAGCACTCCATTTGTGAGTTAAAAATTGGCAATAAAATAAAGATGGTGACTAAGGTGAGGCATTGCATAAAAGACTTCTTTCCAAATTATGATGAGAACATATAATAAACCAAGGATAGATTACATTATAAAAATCTACATCAAAAGAACTTCGATCAAAGCTAGTGATGTAATATTCAGGCAGACAAAATAGTAAAGGAAGCACAAGTTATCAATGATCAAAAAAGAAGGACAGAGATCTGGGAAATAAAAAAGAGAGGAAAGTGCCACGTGCATGGTGACTACCGAGCTTAAATGAAATATATGTAAATTCTGATAGGCAAAGGAGAGCCCCTGGAGTAGCAGTAGGTATTTGAACACCATACCCTTTTCAAGGAAGTTTATAAAACAAACAACACAAGTAAACACATGGCCTAATTGAAGAGAAAGAAAAATCAGGATGTTGAGGAGTTAAGAATCAGGTAGATTTCATTGAAGGCCACAGGCAGACCTAAAAGACTGCCAGCTTATAAGGATAAGGAGTTTATTAAAAGCCAACAGTACTGGTAGAGTGGGGGAAGAAGAGTTTGTTTTGCCAGACAATCCAAGGGACACGATCCTTTGAACGTACAATCTGGAAAGAGGGAGACTCCAGGAAGAACCCCATACATTAGGGTGGTCTGTCTGGGACATCTGTATGCCATGCATAGATCCCAGGGGTGACTGAACTGACCTGGCTGATTAGGTTTCTTCTTCAGACACAGCCCGTCTGAGGCTGCACATGGAAAGAATAACAAAAATTTGTTTTTTAAACAAGTTTTTATAAGCTACAGGGCTCCTTTGCTAGAACTTATAAACGACTTTTCAAGAAATAGTGTGCCACCTCAAACTAAGTAAGGTTAATATTAAATAATTATAACACACATTTAAATAAGAGTTCTTAATCTAGGAACCCATGAACAATATAATTTTCTGAAGAATCTTAACCCCCTTAAAAATCATGTATATAAGCCGGGCACTGTGGCTCACGTCTGTAATCCCAGTACTTTGGGAGGCCGAGGTAAGAGGATCGCCTGAGGCCATGGATTCGAGACAAGTGTGGGCAGCTTGATGAGACCTCGTTGTCTCTACAATAAGTTAAAAAATTAGTCAGGCATGGTGGTACACACCTGTAGTTCCAGCTACTTGGAAGGCTGAAGCGGAAGGATAACCTGAACCAAGCAGGTCGAGGCTGCAGTGGCTGTGAGCATGCCACTGCACTCCAACCTGGGCAACAGAGTGAGACTCCAACTAAAAAAAAAAAAAAAAAAAAAAAAAATCATGTGTATAATTTTGTGTGTGAGATGAGGCTGTATTTGTCTACTAGGGTTGCCATAACAAAATACCACCGACTTGTGGCTTAAACAACAGAAATGTATTGTCTCACAGTTCTGGAGGCTGGAAGTTCAAGATGAAGGTACCAGCAGGATTGGTTTCCTCTGAGGCCTCACTTTTTGGCTTGCAGAAGGCTACCTTTTCATATATCCTAACATGACCTTTTTTCTGGGCATTCCTGGTGTCTCTTTGTATGTCCAAATTTGCTTTTCTTATAAAGTCACAAGCCAGGTTGAATTAAGCTCCACCCATATGACATCATTTAGCCTTAACTGCCTCATTAAAGTCTCTATCGCCAAATGTAGTTACATTTTGAGGTACTGGGGGCTAGGACATCAAAACATGAATTTTAAGGGGCCTCACTTCAGCCCATAATAGAGATCTTATTGTTTCTATCTCAAAAAAATAAAATAAAATAAATGATCTAGAAAATGATTAAGAACCACTAGGTTGGAGTTCAAGTATCTGTTTTTATTTTTGATGTCATATTTCTTAAAAGCTTGCATCAAATAGTATTTTGCTACATAAACATAGATAATTGGTATATAGTGTTACACAGTTATTAGAGAAGTTATGTTATTATAGATAAGGAATACTGACCTCTTTTTCACTAATACCAGTTTTCTAACATGTTCTCCACAGCATAGACTTTATTGTTCTTTTGTGAAACCACCACAAATACTGAAAATGTGTTGTCTAGGACAGGGGTCAGCAAACTTGTTCAGGAAAAGAACAGATAAAAAATATTTTGCACATTCCAGACTTTATGGTCTCAACTCTGCTATTGTAGCACGAATATAGTCATAGACAATACAAAAACAAATGGGTGTGGCTACATGCCAATAAAACTTTATGTACACTGATGTTTTAATTTCATATAATATTCACATAACACAACATATTTTTCTTTTGATTTTCCTTCAATCATTTAAAAATTTAAAAAATTATTATCTCATGGACTGTACAAAAATGGGCAGTAGGTCAAATTTGTCCCACAGACCATAGTTTGCTGACAGCAGTCTAGGAAAAAGAACCAGCCCCAAGGAACTGTGCCTGTGATTTTAGAACTATTTTTCTGACGAGAATCATCCCAAGACAAGTTTTATAGGTTGTCTCTTTTCTAATATCACGTCTACGATTACAGAGTAAGGTAGAATGTATCTTGCCAACGATGTAAAGATGCAGTTTTCCCCTAACACTTGTCGGCACTCATTTTTAAGAAATTTAGTACATAGTAATATGACAGAATCTCCTGTTCTGATCTCCTGTATGCCAAATATCGATCTAGACACTGGAGATAAAGGAGTGAATGTAAATAGAAACCCTCCCTGCCTCCATGGAGCCTATACTTGTATTTCTTATTTCTCTTGAATAGTTGTAAGCGGGGAAATAAGGAATCAAAACTTATTGAGCACCCACCTGGTACCAAGTGCTACGCATGTACATACTACCCAATCCTCGTCACCACTGAGATGTGCAATTGGAGTTGCTAATCAGACTCAGGTGGTACACTGCTCAAGTTTCTGACTCTGATGTGAATGAAGCTCCCCAGAACTGTGAAACAGGGTGGTTCCAGAAAGTGTCATTTGTTTTTATGAACAGAGAAATTTATCCTAAGTCACATGTCTCTTAAGATGCAGGACTAGGTGCAGTGATGTTTGACTCCACAGTCTGTCTTTTCCCTCATATAATTTTGTCTTGCAAGATAATGTTTGTCAATATTAGACAAAATAGACCAAACACTTTGGCACGTTCTTCTTTGAGAATTTATATAAGGTTGAGGACAGATGCCAGACCAGGTTGCTCAGAGCTCTTTCTGTTGCAGGTTCTCTTGTAGCAGAACTGTGAACATTAATTGGGGAATTTAATTAAATTTCATCAAACTTTTAAATCATTTTATTGTCATATCTTCACTTAGTTTTATTTCTTAGACAAATGTCATGCCATATCTTTCTCAAGTATTTTCCTCTCCCAACTTACTTTCTGCAGTCTCCAGTGTCGACTTTGAGAGTGTGTATGCACCATTTTAACCATATTTAATATTATGAGCCAGCACATAAAAATGAAACTCTTAAATTAGATTTTTACTTAACAAACATGCAAGCAAGTTGATGATCTAGCAGGAGGAAACTTTGATGTTGCTGAGAAAAGAAGATATCTCACTCTAAACTTAGATCAGAGTGGAAGGCAACATGATAAAATGAGGAAGAAAGATGAGAGGTCTTAAATTTTAAAACTGCTTGGAGTTAAAAGCCTGCCCAAGTCACCTGCAACACTGGGATTCTTCTTTCCCAATTAGTGAAGTGACATTTCCTTCAACCTTCAACGAGTCTTCTACTTTAGTGAACCAAACAGATGTATCCAGATGGAGAAATCTCCATAAGGACCATAAAGTGACCAGGCTTAAAATGGACTCATTGTCTATTATCTGGGGTAATGTTTGGATAGTATGTGAATAAATTTTGAAAGAAAAATTGTGGTAAAATTAAAATATCTAGAGGGCTATTTTGAGAATTAACCAAATAAAGGTATATATGTGCTTAGTACAACACTACGCCAAGGGTAGGTGTGTTTTGTACGTGACTGTGAATGCTTTTATTCTTACCAGTAATTCTCTAGCTAAGAAAGCTCTGGTGGGGAGCCAGCTACCAAATGTGGTAGGTAATTCACTACGAGATCTGCAGCTGTCAAGTGTGTCCCAGATGTGTAGGGAAATCTCGTGGGTAGCCTTGTCCACAGAAGGCTGCTTGGTGATTTGGAATCAGGGCTTGAGGCAATTAATAGTGTGAAGCCAAAATGGCTTGATATGTTTGTTCCCACATTTGGTTCAAGTCTGCTGGACTGATTGGACCTCCATCTGAGCCCGATCTCTTGTTGAGCTCTGCCAGTGTTTCTCCTTCCTTTTTTTTTTTTTTTTGACCCTCTTGAATAGGCTTGTATAATGTCCTTTCCTTGACGCCCTTCCAAAATGTTCATGTCCTAATCCCAGAACCTGTGAATACCTTATCTGAAATGGCAAAGCGAATTTGCAGATGTGATTACGTAAAGGATCTTGAGATAGGGAGATTACCCTGCATCATTCAGGTGGGTGAAATAAACTCACAAGGCTCCCTTTAATAGGAAGCAGGAGGGTCCTCATCAGAGAAGGCAGTGTGATGGCAGAAGCAGAGAAAGAGGAGGTGTGAAGATGACAGCAGAGGTTGAAGTGACTCTGACGCTGGAAGGACCATAAGCCAAGGAATTCAGGCAGTCAAAGGCTGGGAAAGACAAGGAAAAAGATTTAAATTTTTGCTGGAGCCTCTAGAAGGAATGCATCCTTGCTGGCCCATTTTACATTTTGGACCTCCAGAGCTGTAAGACAATACATTTTTGTTGTTTGTGGTAATTTGTTTCAGTAAAAATAAGAAAAAAAAACACATCCCTTGACTGAAAATCCCCTTACTCACTGATTCTTTCATTAAGACACTATATTTAATGCTAAAACTTATAATTAAGGTATAAACAAAGGTTCAATTAGATACCTATATCTTACTTAGCTGTAAGTATAAGTAAGATATAGGTATTGTATAAATATTTATATATTTATATGACAAATATATAAACAAGATACCTATATCTAAGGTTAAAACCTATAATCAAGGTATAAACAGAAGTTAAGTAAGATACATCTAAAGAAGATATAGGTATTATATATTATATAAATGTTTATATATCTATATTACTTATACATATATAAACAGGATACTTATATCTAAGGTTAAAACCTATAATCAAGGTATGAACAAGGGTTGCATACCTCAAAATTATCTAACATCTTTCTAGTAATTTTTTCACATCGCTATGAGTATCACATTTTGGGTGAGTTTTATAACGAGCACTCAAAGTTTAGTCTGATATTCTTTACATTCAAATTCTTTTGTGGACAGTCACAGTTATCTTTGCATGCCACCTTTTAGTGCAAACATCTACTGACTTGATAGACTGGATTTCCTAATAGTAGGACCTCAGGCCCACACCGAATGCAAAGGTCCTCCTGTTATTTTGGGACACACTTAAAGGAAGGCTTCAAGTGAGCCTCAGGGTAGTCTGGTAGCGTGAGTCCCTGGCCAGACCTTAGTGCTTTCTCAGGCTCGGGCTTCTGTGTCCTTCTCCTACTCACACTCTTTAGGAAATGCTCTCCACTGTCTTGGCCCTGGTGATTCCAATGTCCCTGGATGTCCCCAAAGCTTCCCAAACTCTAGGTACTCAGATATCACAGGATGTATGCAGGTTTAAAGAGACTTTTGCTCTTCCACATTCTGGTTAAAGGTCTGTAGAATCTCACCTTATGGCCAGCTTCACATGAAATCTCTTGGAATAATGCTATCAACACTGAGTCTATATTTCCCTCTTACTGTAATTGGTCAGAATGGCTTAGTCACACACAGTGAGGGACAGAGTCTGATCCATTTCATCCCTTTGCCAACACCTCATCACCAGATCCTCCCATCTCCTTTCCAAGTTATAGCACAAAATCTTGTGTACATGAATGGATTAAGAGAACTATTTTTATGAAGCGGAAGTGTTTTTCTGCATGTTGGGAGAGAAGAAAGTTGTTATTGTGACTAGTTGCTAGGGATCTACACCTGCATCCTTACTGTTTTATTCAAGAAACCTTGTTTGATAGTGGGTTGCTGTCGTAGCTATTCCTAATGAGTGAGGAAACCAGCAAAGGACTGCTCTTTAATAATTCAGTGTGTGTGGAGGTCATCTGAAAAAGTCTTCACTTTAAGACATGGCTCTGAGTAAGCATTCCCCTTCTTATTTTAGTGTAGGAGAAGTCTCTAGTCAAGTTACTATTTATGGTACCAGTACTGGTTTGTGTCATGTATTTAGATGCTCCAACTGTTCTGAAGAAAAGTCAGCCTGCCTTTGCACTTATATTTTTATATATATGGATTCTCAATATAACATCAAGTAGTATAGGAACTATGAATCTGACTCGCAGACTCTTCATTTCTCATGGGGACTGATGGCGTTGGGATTGTAGGCAGTGGTGACCTGGAACCACCATCTGCTATAGTTCAACGACCATCAGAAGTCTTGATAAAGTGACACCTATATTGAAATCAAGCTCAGTGGCCAGAGAAAAATATTACTGCAATTAGAATCAATTGAACATTTTATTTATAGGACAGTCTAGAGGCCAGAGAATTAGTGCGACAGAGTGAGACTCCAACTCAAAAAAAAAAAAAAAGAAAGAAAGGATCTCGATCCCTCTCTCTCTCTCCCCCTATTCCTCCCCTCCCTCCTTCTCCCTCCCTCTCCCTCTCCCCCAATACCCCCCTTCTTCTCCCTGTCTCTCCATATATACATGTATATATATAATGGCCATACTGCCATATGAATAAAGTATTGTGTTCAAATAAATATGTGTATTTAATATATGGTATGTATACACACACACATATATACAGAGGGTGCCAAAAATGTATACACATTTTAAGAAAGGAAAAAACTGTATTAAAATCGTAATACTCAATGAGAAGAATACAAGTCACGTTTGACTTCTGCAATTACAAGAGGTGCTCAAAATGGTTACCACAGCATCCAGAGACTTCTGACTATGGCGAACATCTCTTAAAATGTGTATACATTTTTTTTGGCACCCCTGGTATGTATGTGTGTAAAGCTTTTGTATTTATTCTCTCCACTTACGCTACCTTTGAGAAAAGGTGACAATAGGAGAGAGCAGTGAGCACAAAGAGATTAAAAAACAAACTTTGAACATGATTCTAAAACTGTAACAAATCCATAAATATAGAGCTTATCTTTAGAGATTAGATTTTACGCTTTTCATACCTGATATAAAAATAGTCATTATCTTGTTCCATATATACTTATAGATATATCTACATAAAGAATTTTTAAAAACACAAATGGAGGAACAGTGAGACACAAAGTCTCAGAATCTTTTAAATTCACTGAACCTGTTGCTTGGACATTTTTAGATACTTTAAAAAAATTAAGAAACTCCATAAAATGACATTTATAAACCGTTACATGCCTATACATCTTTTTGTTCTTAAGATGTTTAAGTCCGTCAACTAATGATGGGTAGAATGATAACTACAATTTTTTGAAATAATTTAATATTTGCATGTGCAGTTTGCATGAGCAATACATTTCATTATATGGTTTTACTGCCATGTAAGCTGCATGATGGTAGGGATCTTGTCTTATTCACTGCTATGACCCAGTGTTCACCATATTGTGCAAGTCATAGTAGGTGCTCAATAAGTATCAGCTTAATTAGTGAATACATACACAGTCTTGCAGATGTCAACGACATTGCAATTATTGGTTTTGCTACCTACATCACCATAATACCATACAAATAAAGCATTGTGTTCAATTTGGTCACCTACTAAATCCATAATCTTTTTTTTTGAGTTGAAGTCTCACTCCATTGTCCAGGGTGGAGTGTGGTGGCATGCTCACGACTGCCCCAGCATCGACCTGTTGGGCTCCAGTGACCCTTCCGTCTCAGCCTTCCAAGTAACCAGAACCACAGGCATGCGCTACCATGCCCAGCTAATTTTTTTGATTTATTGTAGAGACGAGGTCTCACCAAGTTGATTAGGCTGGTCTTGAATAAATACATAATCTTATTTTCTGAAATGCCTACAAGGTTGTACACACACACACACACACACACACACACATGAGATTTTACTTTAAACCATCTCAATGCTGTTAGTTACTACACTGTTTGGCAGAATAAATGCTATCATTATCAAATGAATAGAAATTCATAGGTGATACATTAAATCTGTTGTTATTAGAAGATGGTTTTAATACTCTCTTTTTTGTCTTGAGGAATTTATGTCTTTGGTTCCTTTTGCTCTGGACCAACTTATGGAGCCATATCTTTATTATCGCCATAAGCATATCTTACCAGCAAACTGAAAATCATTCTTTCCTTGCAATTAAGCATTTTAGACATCTGTGCTGTATGTCATGGAAATCCTTTCTTCCCTAAGATATGTAGTCAAGTAGAACAGTTTAGGTTGTCTGAAAAGATTTTGTTCAACAATACGACTCTTGATTCTTAGAGAACTACTGAGTTTTTTTATGACTGCCAGTATATCTATTTCCCTTGCAAATAACACATGCACCTCTAGGACATTTATGTTGATCTATAATTTTAGCCCTTAATTTGTCCTATCTGGAAAGCTAATGGATGAAAAGTTACTGTGACAGTCAAAATTACTGATTATAGCAGATACCAAGATTCAAACATCATTGGATTATAGCACTTTATAAAGCAAGCAGAGAGCCCCCATGATATAGCAGATAAAAGTTGCATTGTTTAATTTCATTGCACTTGTAAAGGAAGAGTGATATGAGTCTCATCTTCCTCACAGGTTCTTGAGAAGCTTACACTAATGAAACATAATTTCTTTTTCTCTCGAAATTTTCTATATGAAAACTCAGTTGCCACAATGTAGGAAGGAGTCCATTCATGAACATCATCCTAGAGAAAACAAGGATACGCCATTTCCCTCTTTGAAAATATCCAATGACTTATCACACATTAAAGAATCCAACCTCTTGCCAGGAATCTCAAAGTCCTATCAGACCTGGACAGTGCCCACTTCTCGGATCTTGTCTCCTAAGCACTTCTGCCATGCTCATTTCTCTCCCTAACATTCATTTTCCTTCACCAGACACTCTCTGCCCACAGGTCTCCTCATGAACTAGCTGCAACACTGTCTCCACACAGAGACCTATCCTTACCATCCATCTCAAGTAACTCAGCTCCTCCCACCAGAATATAAGCTCTATGAGAAGAGGGAATTTTCCTTTTGGTTTACTGTTATTTTTCTTAGCAGTGGACTGTGACAAAGTGGTGTCCATCCAACATGTGTTAAATGACTTTTCAAAGTGTGCTTCTTGTTTATATCTTAATTTTACAAATTAACTTGCTGGTCCATCTAAGGAAGTCAGGAGCTGGTGGGAGAGCTGTCATTTTTGTCCAGGTGCCTGTTCTTCTGTATTGTCTCAAAATTATAATTAGTTTTGGCCTTTTATCATGTATTTTGCTTTTCACTGTTTTCTTCTTCTCTAAATAATTTTCTTGTTAAAATATTTGGAGGATACTTTTTCAGACATTATGAGCAACGTTCACATAGTTTTCCTTCATCAGGATAGGAATGAGAACATCGAAGAGGGAGTAGAGCCTGTGCCTGTTTGTATAAAATACGCAGACATAATAATAGGTATTTTGCATGTGTGTTCATTTGCATAAAGAAACTCAGGAAAAATATACAAGAAATGAATATATTGGGTACTTCGGAGGTAGGGACAAGGGATTAGAAAAAGGGAAAAGAGGGAAATGTTTTATTCTACAGTTTTTAAAAGACATTTAAGTTATGGGATGCATTTTTATTCAATGAATAAATAGTATTAGAAGTTTATTATATAAAAGTAAAAACAGCATATGTACATACAAAAGATCAGGCATAATCATTACTTTCAAAAGCAGACTGAAAATGTGGTGATATCCACATGCAGTCACCAAGTTGAACAGTTGGAGTGGAATTGTAGGTCATTTGTAGTCAAGGTGAGCTATTGTACAAAAATCAAGCATATTTTAAAAGTTTTAAGTGTTAGGAAATAATTTTTCTGCCATACAAAATAAACAAACACAGATTACTTAGAAGTCTAAGGAGATTAATAAAACTTAAAAACAAATTTAAATTCTGTTACTAATTGAAATTAGTTAATTCTTTTTTCTAAAATCTTTCATGTATTATAAGTGCATATTACTTTCATAATAATTACAAAATATCTCATATTGACTTAGGGTGAGCAGGGAATATGAATTTGAAATGAATATTGCATTTAGGTTGTGAACATTGACACTGAAGGAAATATAATGATTTTTAGGAGGATTTTATAATGTGTCCAGCTAACCTCACCAAGACCACCAGACATAATCAAGGTTTTAAAAGTTGATTGACAGTTATGAATTAGTGTAGGCAGGGTAAAAATATGAAAGGCTCATCTATGCATATGGTTAAAGATGAATGAACTAATTTTTCTTGGATTATAGGCCCATGAACTTGCAGCTTTTGAAATGAATAAAAGAATCCTCTATGTAAGCCTTGTGACATTTCTCTGTATTTTCCCCTTGACTCTTTATTATTATTTTTTTCTGGTTAACCTATTTAATTAAATATTCTCTAAAACACTGGATGTTAAGAAACGTAAAAAACTTAAGATCTCGAAATCTCACAATTTAGCATTGATTAAAATCGATGAGTTTGGAGTTTTCTGTAAAATCAAAAGCTCTGGCTTTCAGCAACTCTTTATTTTTGAAGAAACGGCTTTTTCTTTGTGGAACAAAAAGGCTTAGGAAAGCTTCTTAACAACAACAAAAAAAGACTTATAGGCTGCTGAGTCTTAAAATAGGCTTTAAGAACAGCAGCAGAACTAGCAAGGTGTGCAAACACACTGGGCACAAAACCAGATGAGTGTGGAGTCTTCCCCAGTTTGGCATATGCCCTTTGCTGGGGTTACATCCTCCAAATCAGCACCACTGTTGTGTTGTACCATTCTGGGAACTCATCACTAAGAGTGGAGACTATTTTTGTTTTGTTTCTTTCTTTAAATTTATTCCATTTTTAA
The DNA here is from genome assembly GCA_963574415.1 of Tarsius wallacei. Lineage (NCBI taxonomy): Eukaryota > Metazoa > Chordata > Mammalia > Primates > Tarsiidae > Tarsius > Tarsius wallacei. Next base: position 91 of record CAUYQG010084887.1, on the reverse strand, counting down.
GCCGGGCTCGGTGGCTCAGCCTGCAATCCCGTGCCTTTGGGAGGCTGAGGTGAATGGATTGCCTGAACCTGTGGGTTCGAGACCCACCTGG
>CAUYQG010084884.1:0-13022 GCA_963574415.1 Tarsius wallacei | reverse complement strand
CTCCTGGCCACCGCAGCCTCGACCTGCTGGGCTCCGGTGATCCTTCCGCCTCAGCCTTCCAAGTAGCTGGAACTACAGGCGCGCGCTACCACGCCCGGCTACTAAACATTTCTAATTCTTTCTTTTTTGCCTTGAAAACTATAAATAGTTGACTTGGGAATTAAATTTTCAAAAGTTTTGTAATTTTTAAATTGCTTTGCTTTCTATTTTCTCTTCTTCCCAAGTAGCTAATCAGTTAAGCGCCAAGGTGACAGAGAGGTATTGAGTATCTTACTTGGGGGGAAATCAGAAGTTGAACCATCAGTCGCTTCTGAATAACATCAAGTAACTTGTGAGCTGGTGGCTCCTAAGCTCTAGAGTCTAACTTTCCTTTTGGCGTTGGTCCGTGAACATGACAGCATAATAATGTCCTCAATTTGGTAATTTTTAAATACTTTAATCTTAATGGAAGAATAAGAAAAAGTTGTGTTTGCTGAGCTCGAATCTCGCCAAGTGTGAGAAAATTATATTTCAGCTGTATGTCCTGTTACACAGTGTTCTTGGAATTTCTCATATGTCATTCTGTCTGTTCATGTGCAATCTGACAACTAACTGCAATTAGCAAGTGAAATATTTATATATGCTGCCACATAGTCAGTCCATATGTGCAAAATATTGCAAGTTCCTTAGTAGCATTTAGCGTTACCCACTGTTATGTTAGTTTCTGGAAATAGACCTTATGGTGCCTTATGAAGTATGCCCCAAAAGCATGCAATTTTCTTGCTCTGCATGTTTATAGTGAAGCTCAAGTCAGCCGCAGCGAGGGTTGTTCTTTAACAAAATGCAGAACCACCAACATAGAGTTATCTTTCCCTCTGTGTTACTCACGTGCTTAGCTTTTAAGTGACCCCATGTCCCACAGAGCAGCGCACATCCATGTGGGCCAGTCAGTTACTATTTTATTTATAAAAATGACAGTCACTGTCCCAACACAGCTATTGTGTGAAGGTGCACACTGAGAGTCTCAAAAAGGAAATTTAAACCTTAAACAGATACATACTCTCCATAATCAACACATGAACAAGATGAGCTGGAAGACTTAAAAAAAATTTCCTGAAACTGAAAATTCAAAATGGAAAAATATGCATTGGATTCACTTCTGAAATAAATTAAGGGACATTCAACAGTCGAAAGAATGTGAGGCAGCTTGCCCTCAACAAAATATTGGTATGTGTATGCCTCTTCCCCTGCTAAATCTGATTATATTACATTGAGTAAAGGAAAGTGAGATTCCACCTGCAAGCTTAGATTTATGTGTTAACCTTATTTATCAGGTGATCCCAATTAAACAAGAGAGAGGGGAGAGAGAAGGTATGGGGGGGCGAGAAGTGGGAGAGGTAAAGAATAACAGGAAATGATTGATGTGCCCCCAGTGCTAGGTTCTGAAACTTGTGTTATGGAACTAATGATACAGCCAATCCACATTACTGAAATGTGGTGAGCAGAGAAAGGTCCTGGATATTAGACCAGTATAAATAAGAGCGACTCTAACTAAACACAGCTAGTGTCTAGTTCCGGGGGATAGCGATGCCATTAATTTATGACCCCTATGTTTTTTATAATACAAGCCTTGCTAATAATGCAGTCTCTTGAAACGTACAGTTCTACAGCTCTCAAGAACAACCTTGAAAAAGAAGGTACTTTATACTACAATAATGGCGTCATGTCACTACAGTTTAAAGCAGGAAGGGATGCATTATTTCCTGCCTTTTTATATTGGAATAGATTTGTGGTGGGATGGTTTAAGAGGCTTCTGCAGTCTCAGACTGTTCCCTTCAAGTACTGACCATGAACTGGGCTCAGAGATGATTTGGACACTTCACATTCTCAAGGACAAAAATGTCTCCCATTGTGGCAGGGAAAGCAAGACAGAAAGAAAAAAAATATTTTATCATTTTGCTTTACTGCCACCAAGGCAAACTTAGAGACATGGGACAGACTTTAAAACAGAGATTCTAATACTGAACTTGTAGTGTCTTATTGTGTACTCTGTAAATTAATGGCATAAATGCCTACAAAGGAATAAAAATATGCAGTACTCCCTAAAAAACTGTTTAAATAAATACAGCATATTTTCAGTTAAAAATACTAACTTGGACACTCACTGCCAAATCTCTCTGCAAGGCCTGTCGGCCACACTGTTTTCTCCACTGTGGCAGATTGGACTTAATTGAAAAGTTGCTAGTTTAGAGCTGTCGCTGAAAACTTGTATGGTGAAACAAAATTAGCTTGGTGATTGTCCTTCAGTCTGTTTTTACTTAGCCTCTTCATCTTGGTCATCATTTTTGAAGAAATGAATATGAATAGTTCCCAAAGTCATCACAAATACTTAACAAGAAGGGGTACTCGCTTCTACTTAAAAAAGTGTAAAGTCTCAGAGATCTTTACTGTTCCTGATTCTTGTTTCTTGCCTTCAATGAACTTTATGTGCCCTATATATGACATAGGATGGTTTCTAAAGAGCCACTTGAAACCTAGTTAATATGTTCTCAGAATAAGATGAGGTGAGCAAACTGGAACCAATATTGTGTGGAAGAAGGAGGGAACTGAAGGTAAATAAGGTGGAAGGTAGAACTCAAGGAGTTAATAAATCTAATTGTCTCAGTTGGGAATGCTCACTGCTGTATTTTTAAAAATCATTTTTCTTAAATTTCTATTCAACGCGTATTACTCTATGTGACTTAGAGCAGAGGATCCCCAATCCCTGGGCCACAGACTAGTACCAATGGGTGACCCATTAGGAACTGGGCCACACAGCAGGAGGTGATTTGCAGGCAAGCAAGCAAAGATTCATTTGCATTTACAGCTGCTCACTGTCACTCACATTACCACCAAGTTCTGAGTGCTGCCTCCTGTCAGAGCAGTGATGGCATTAGATTCTCAGAGACGTGCAAACCCTATTGTGAACGACACACGTGAGGGATCTGGGTTGCATACTCCTTATGAGAATCTAATAGCTGATGATCTGAGGTGGTGCTGGGGGAGTGATGCAAGAGCTGGAGAGTGGCTGAAAAATACAGATTAACATTAGCAGTAAGGTTTGACTGCACAGAGATCATAATAAATCAGTTGCCTACAACCTCATATAAAAAGTTATCAGTGAGTAACAAGTGAGTGGATGTACTTTAATTGTATAGCTGCATCTGGTGGGAGGGTTTAAGTCAGAATTTGACACTTATTTTAGTCTGCGCATGGCCCACCCATTTTTTTTTTTTTTTTTGAGTTGGAGTCTCACTCTGTCGCCCAGACTGGAGTGCTGTGGCCGCTCCCGGCCACCACAGCCTCGACCTGCTGGGCTCCGGTGATCCTTCCGCCTCAGCCTTCCAAGTAGCTGGAACTACAGGCACGCACTACCACGCCCGGCTAATTTTTTGATTTATTGTAGAGATGAGGTCTTGTTTGCCCAGGCGGGTCTCGAACCCGCGGGCTCAGGCAATCCATTCACCTCAGCCTCCCAAAGGCGCGGGATTACAGGCTGAGCCACCGAGCCCGGCTCCACCCATTATTTTGTTTACCACTTCCATCCATGTGTTTTTTTATGGTGAGTTGTATAATTATTTCATTATATATACAATTTATTAATAATAGAAATAAAATGCACAATAAATGTTATGCACTTGAATCATCCTGAAACCATCCCCACCATCTGTGGAAAACATCTACCAAACTGATCCCTGTCACCAAAAAGGGTGGGGACCACTGACTTAGAACATCATTATGGACAAAATAGGTCTTAGTGAGTTGTCACTTAATGATCTGTTGTCTTTCACAAAATTTATCAGGGGGTTTCTATGTTTACTGTAAGCAAGTTTTATTAGTCTTTCAGTGGAAACAGAAAGCATGGCTGCTACCCAGAAAATAATAACTTGCTTATACCTCAGTAAATTTCAGTACATAATTATCATGATAATTGTAGCCCTAGAGAGTCCCAGTGCCTTGCTACTCAATGTTTGCTTCACGAACCAGAATTATCAGGATCAGCTGGGAGTTTGAGGGAGATGCAGATTACCAGGCCCTGCCTAAATCTGCAGTTTAAAAGACCCCGCAGTGATTCATATGCTATTAAAACTCCAGAAGTACCTCCCCAGTGAACGTCCATCTGTGGGACACCAGTTTTAATTTCCTCGAAAAATTATGTAAGTTTAGAAATGATCCTCTACTTTTGTTATTCTTGTTTTTAACCACAGAGACCTGCAGAACAGATGGTTACATTTAGAATTTAAGAAAACAAGTCCTGGAAAGGCAGCCTGATTTTCGACACTGGAGTTTCCACCATCCAGGTGTTTTGTCCAGGCACTTTGTCCATTTATAGACAGGAAACAACAACCAAAGAGTGAGGACTAAGGACTGTGTGGAATGATGACAAACTCAATTGCACACAGGTGCAGAGGACACGTTAAGTAGCTATTGCACTGACACATATTAGCATCCGCTATGTAAGCATAATTATTGGTCAAGGGCAGATTGTTGTAAAACAGCTAATAAACAGGAAACATTAACTTCCTTCACACAGGGCCTTTGCAAAACCAATATTAGGCCTATGTCCTCTGTACATGTATTTTCTCTGAAGCCAATTAACCTCTTTATTGGAAAACAAGAGCTTCGTTATTGTTGAACATGGCAGCTAATCCTTCATAGTAGATAACTTTCATTGAGCAAGAGTGGAATGAGTTGTGCTTACTTCACTGACTGACATTCCCACACAATTAAAAGAAAGATTAATTGTTTAATTTCCTCAACATTGATGCTGGTGAAGGCTAAAAGATCTGTAGAACTAAAAACTATAGTTTTTAATTCCTCTAAGGCCAAGGGAGCAGTGGAAATTAATTTTGGGGTGGTGTATATCTTTTTATTATTCTGACCATGTAAGGAAGGATAAGAGCTTGAGTACCTTTTCAGAATCCATTTGTATTATATTTCTTCCACATAACTTTGAAGACTCAGAATGGGATAAAATATGATTATTAGATTTGTCAAATCACTTTGACATTTTAGACTTAGACTTTTTGGCTGATGTACCATACATGAAAGATACCAACAGAGAAAAATAACAATGTGAGCAATGACCGCTTCAGTAGATATAAAATGCTAGAGGTATATTTAATAATAATAATAACTTGCACCATCAAAGTGAATCCACCTAAAGTAACCAGAAGAAATTTCATGAGCAGTAGTACAAAATCATTGACTTTGCTGAATCTGCTTGGAAATCAAATAAATGAGACTTGCAGATCAGGGCAACAAATCATGAGGATGCCAGCTCTGTGTTGAGTGGTGTGTGTGTGTGTGTGTGTGTGTGTGTGTGTGTGTGTGTTGTGGGATTCTTGACATTTTGCATTCATGCTTCATCATCTGACATTTTCCCCTGCTTTCTCCCATGTTTTGGATTCCCTGACTCTATCACTCACCTTCTTTCTGGAATTTTTTCTCCATATATCCAAGTCAAAGTCTATTCTTTATTTTATTGCTTAAGATTGAAATCTCGTATTTCCTTATTTTTTAAAGTGACTTCAGTGCCTGAAGTTATAGAGATACAAATATTCAAGACTAGCTTTTAGGTCAGTGCCGTTCAACAGAAATGAGCTACCTATGCAACTCTAAACTAAATTGTAATATAAAAATTTTGAATAAGAATGTTAAAATTTAAACAAATTAATTTTATTAATAATTGTATTTAACCAATTATGTACAAATCATTGTCATTTCAACATGCAATCATAAAAATATAATTGACATATATAAAATATTATTGACATAGTTTATATTTTTGTGTAGGATTTGAAATCATGTATATATTTTACCCTTTCTAATACATCTCAACTCAAATTAGCCACATTTTAAATGCTCAATGGCCATATGTGGCTAAAGTCTACCATATCATCACATAATAAACTTTATTTCATAAAAGACTGAATTTTTTTCTTCCATGAATGAAAAATTCTACTTATAAATAAGTAATTATACTTTTCCTATTGGACCAAGGAAAGATCCATTTTCATCAAGGATGATAACATTTATAGAACTTAAAGTATTTGTTGGGAGCTTTTTCTTTTTTCCTTAGAGACAGGGTCTCACTGTGTCACACAGGCTGAAGTAAGTGACATGATCATAGCTCACTGTAAACTAAAACTCCTGGGCTCAATGAATCCTCCTGCCTCAGCCTTCCAAGTAGCTAGTATGTACCACCAACAATGGCTAAGTTTCTTTTTTTTTATTTTTTTATTTTTCTGTAAAGATGAGGTCTCATTATGTTGCCTACGCTGGTCTCAAACTCCTGGCTTCAAGAATCTCCCCATCTCAGTCTTCCAAGCTGCTGGGATTACAAGTGTGAGCCACTGTGCCCAGTCCGATGGGAGCTTTTAATCTTATTTTCTTTTGTTAAACCTAAACACAATTACAAATTTTTTCTTCTTCATTAATTTTTGAGTGAGGATGGGAGAGAACATAGACTTACTTCTCTAGAAAGCCTCCTGCACACACATCTTTTAATTTATAGTCTCCCAGAATAGCCAGGAGACTTGGATAATTCATGTTGATGCAATGCAATGTTCACCATTTATGTTGATGTTTTCCACTGTGGTTTTTTTTTTTAGTTACCACGTTGGCTATCCTTAGAATGGCATAGTCTATTTAAAATATTTGTGATAACTCTACGCTATCCTTCTTTTCAAGCTCTCCTCTGCCTCCTGAGGAGAAATGTGCACAGCACATCTTATTAGTCAGAAAGGCCCCTGGGATGTCCTCTCTTTCAAGTACTTTTAAAATCTCTTACGTTTGTTCTGCCATTTCTGTCAATCTTTGTCAAGGGAATGAACATAATTCTCGGTGTCAACGTTGTGATCCAGATCACAGGGCAAGCTCTAAAATGGGTTTATCAAAGACAGCTCATATTATCTTTTAGGGCACGTGTTAGGAAAACTGTAAAGGAACAGAAGAAGCATCCAATTTAAGAAGGGCCTGAAGCATGAAAACACAGACCCATTAAATGGATCCATTAGAGGGAGTTTTTCTGTATCTCAAAATGATTTTATTTTTAATCACAGGATTGCTTTAAATCAAAGTCTCTTCATCTTCCTTGCATTTAAGCATCTGTTTATAAATCAATAACTACTTGAGAGAGACTAGAGAAAAGATCAAATGAAAGCTAAAGTGTTGAGAATCGGTGCCAAATTGAGATTAAACTAAAATGAAGATAAATTATCTTTAAATTTACTATAAGTCAAAGGGACAATAAGAGTCACCATTTTAAACTTTCAGTTCTGTTTATTTTTACCTTAATGTGTGCTTGGACAAATTATGAAATGAAACAATACGATTATCTATATTCATTAATGACCCTCTTAACATTAATGCCCATGAACACCCCACTATCACCATGATACACACACACACACACACACACACACACACACACACGCACACGCACATGCACACATACACACAGGCATATTTCCAGCTTCATTCCAGACAACTCCACAATGTCCCTGTGAGATGGTAGCCAGTGATTAATGTTTTTCTGAAGAGTATAACTGTAAATTTCTAGAGCTGCTGGAAAGCCAATTCTTACCCAAAACAGCTGCGAAACCAGACTGACTTTTAACCTCCCCTGTTGAATACAGGAAGTCTTGGCACAATTACAGTGCAAGTAGCACAGAACCTATGAGGTTACCATTATAGAAACAGACTTGGCCAGCAGGAAATGTTTACATCCTGCATGAAACCCTGATGTTTGACATGAAACCAGAGCTGCTCACCATGGCTTCAGAAAACAAAAGTCTTCCTCTCTGAACTTGCCTCATAGCCCAAGTAAACAAATATTCCCATTTCCTTTCCATCAAATGCCTCAATCCCATTTACTCCTTCCATTGAACTGTTTTTATATGCTATACATACAGGAAATAAACAGCCCCGCGATGCTCCACCTGTAATGAAATACAAGTCACTTCCACCCTGGATTACACTTAGTAAGCAACACAACAAAGAGAGACATAGTCTAAGTTGGTCCTTGAGATTCCTCAAGCATCCCCTAGATCAGGCAATTATATTTTCATGACAATTAGGCTACATACCACGAAAGCAAAACAGTCAAATTTCAGTATAACCGTCTAATTCTGAATCTTAGAACTCAAGAGGCAATACTGACACGCTGACTTTTATCAGATTCTCACGATCAGAGATAGCCATGTGAGGAGGAGAAAATGAAGGAAATGCGAGCTGAGAGGCTAAGCTGGCTGAACCCAAGGATCTACAGGAGAAAAGTTCAAGCCCTTTCTCAACCTTCAGCAGCCCTTGGCAAAGTTACAGCACCAGAAAACCACCTGGTCACTCAGTTTTCTGCCAGTAACTGGACAAAAGAGGGAGGCTGGTGAAGCTCCCCAAAGGACTGTTAATTAGCTTAATGGGCAACTTACACCTGATGCCCCTGATTATTTCCCCTCCTCCACCAGGAAAACATTAAAGAGACAGGAAAGGCAGAATAGGACACCAACTATTATCTTTCATTGTGGTTGACAAACGCATCTTTCCTTTTTTTTTAAAGCAAACTGATAATTTTGTTCTTTTCTTAAGGGAGACAGAGCCTCTCCAAGGCTAGACTTAAGCATACCACTGTGATTAGACTGTATTGGTTTGTTCCTTCCATGTGTGAAGATGACCGTGCAAATGCACCAACTTCCGAATGCAGAAGGCCAAAAGGAAAGCAAACAGCCAAAAGGAAATTGTGTGTAACCATCCCTTTTCCAATTTTATTTGGATTTCATAACACACATGGGCAAGAGAATGCTGGAAAGCCTTTGAGGCAATGCACTGCGGGAAAAAGAGAAGGTTTCAGTGTTGAACCTATTATTATTATTTGGGCTATCTTGTGACTGTATTTAATCTTTCTGCTTTTCTGTTCATCTACAACAAAGGAATAAAAGTCACCTTCTCAGGACATTAGTGCATAGTGGGTAAGTGTCTAGGCAGCTCTAGACCTCCACCTACACTTGAATATGAATGAAGGAAACTGCATTTCATTTAAAATCTTCAAACTCAACATTTTGTTGTTTCTTCCTTCAACTGAGATGAACATTAAACCAAAATCATGACACTGTGTCTTAGTTTTCCATTGCAGCTGTAACTGACTGCCACAAACCTTATGGCTTAAAACAACATAAATTAATTATCTATTATTTTTCTAGGGTAGATATTTTACATGGGTCATACTGGGCTAAAGTCACAGGGTTGGCAGGACTGCATGCCTTCCTGCAGAATCTGTTTTCTTCCCTTTTCCATTTTCTAGAGGCTACCTACATTCCTTGACTCATGACCTTCTTCTTCCATCTTCAAAATCAGAAAGGTTGCATCTCCCTGACTACAGCCAGGAAAGTTCTTTCACTTTTAGGACCCATGTGATCACATGGAGTGCACCTGAATAACCCAGAACATTCTCCCTTGTCTAAAAGTCCTTAATGTAATCACATCAGCAAAGTCCCTTTTGCCCTGTCTGGTAACATATTCACAGATTTCTGGAAATAGGATGTGGACATCTTTGGGGGTCACTATTCTGCCTGTCATACTCTGGAAAGTAGCAGAATCTTACAAATGCTCTTCACATATAAGAAAACATCTTTGCAGCATATGGACAATTCTTGAACTTTCCATAGTCTTCCAAATAGCATCCTAATGGCAAAAGTGATAATATAAAAGTAAACTGAAAAGGAAATAAAATTTAAGTGCATCCATTTTGGAGTCAGATTATGTTCAAGATATGTTTTTGACCAACTTATTATAAAATATCAACTTGTTATGGGAAAATAAGGCCAAAAGTGTTGAATAATCTAACAAGTAACTCAAAGAAACTATACATTTCAAAAACAGTTAGATAAAAATTGTCTTAATCACCACCAAAATGTAGTCAGCTACACTTCTGTTCCTTTAAAATTCTCCCAAGATCATCAATATATCAATGACTCATACACTCATACTGTGATCTTTTTCTCATTATAATCAAAGACTTTTTTTGACCCATATTGTTTTCAATTTATATTACCAAATTACACTTAACGTCCATCAGAATCCTGTTGTCATACAGTCTAGTTCTTTTTTATATTCTTTGCTGGGTGCTTCCTGCATTACTAAAGTTTAAATGTTAGAATTTTCTAAGAGTCAGTGCTAGGGTAATGTTATTTAATTATACTTAATCCTTGTCTAATCACATCTGGTTCCATAGCTTTATATAACAATCTGTATTCTAACAAATGCCAAAGTTACATTTCTAGGACGAACCTCTTCCAAAATTATACATGACATTTCTACCTAGATGCCTAATAACCTAATGTTTACATTTTCAGAAATCTTGTCCATCTCAGTAAATAGCAATTCTATTCTTTCTGCTGCCCGAGCCCTTGAGCACTCCTCAATAATGCTCTACCTCTCAGTCAAGTAAACTGTGGCAGCTTTTCTTCTCAAACATGTCCATTATCTGGCCCTTTTTTACCCTACCAAGCTCACCATTATTTTTAGTCCCAGATCATCTTTTAGCTGGATTATTGCAACAGTTCGTAAATGATCTTCTTGCTTCTATGCTTGCCTTCTCTTTTGTTCAGAAACATCCAGTGATTTCCCGTGTCGTTCAGAATAAACTACAAAGTTCGGATTATAGAAACAAGGCCCCACATGATCTGGCCTCTACCTCACTGCTCTCATCTTCCATTTGCTTATTGAACTCCAGACATTCTGGCCTCGTTGGGTCCTTCAGACTTGCTATGCTAAAGACTTTTCATTTATGCCTGAAGTTTTGCTCTCCATACTCTCTCCTCTATTCTGTGTCCTAAGAGGGAGATAACATGAATTTCATTAGTGAGTGTCTTAACTTTCTGTTTTCAGCCAATAGGGAGCACTAGTCGGAAATCAGTTGGAGGAGGAGAGAGAGGTTAGAATATTTATATTCACTATCTCCCTTCCTATATATTCTCTGCTGGCAGGTCACACACATCCATTGTTCAAGGGGTCTAATTCTACAAAGCATCTACCTGTACACATCCTTCTCTGTCTCTGGTTCCTGAAATTAATCTCTCCCCTCACCCTTTTGGGCCTAACATCAGTAATGGAGACCTACTGTTCTTAGTCCTAGGTACTGCATTTTTCCCAACAACTTTTTTACACTGTCTTTGCTCTTTGCATAGAGACCATTGATCAGACTCTACTCAGATTATATTTCTGGGAGCCTCACTGATATAAATGCCAAGTACACTCCTACTTCAAGACTTCAGATCTTTGCACTCATTCTTTCCCATGCCCGGTTTATTCATGCCCTCGATAATCCCATGGTTCATTTCTTTCCCTCATGTCTGTCTCTGTTCAAATATCCCAGTCGAGAGGCTTTCCTTGACTATTCTACATAAAATCATGCAATCTCCTCCGTCTCTCTATCTCATGCTTCGCTAGTTTTTTGCCTGCATAGCACATGTCACCCACCAATGTGATATGTATCTGTTTGATTCTTGCCTATCTTCTTACCATAAGAATACAATAAAAGCTCCATTTGGAAAGGAACTATGTTGTACTCTGAAGTATCCCTTAAGCCCAGAATAGAACTGTGTATCTGAAGGAATGAATTGAATCACATTTTAAATTACATGGGCAGAGGGTGAGAGTATGGGAGTATGGGAGTGTATGGGAAGGTTCCATTATGGTATCTTGACTCTGGAATCTGAATAAAGACATTATAGCATGTGTTTCTCCCACAAGAATCCTGGATCCTTTCTAATCTTACAGTTTCTCTTCCATCTTTCTTTTACTGTTCTTTGAATTCTGCTTGCATAAATCAAATGAAGGGAAACAACTGTGGAAGGTATAAATATAGTTTGAAGGGAGAATAAAAAGAGAACCAAGTTGAAGACTGGGACAAGCAAAAATAGAGTTGAAGCCTGTAAAATTCAAGCAGAATATGAATAAGGAAAATGAGAGTCAATCTAGATCTTGCAAGAGAAGAATGTTCTGCTCTTGAGACATATGGGATTGACAATTGTTCCATTTTTCCTGATGCATTTTCAGGGATGAAATAAAAGGGCGAGTTGGTAACCAAAATAAGCGTGGGTTGATACATGCTATTAATATCTACTTATCATATCTTTGAGGAATCAATAGTGTTTATTAAACAGTTTGTTTTCAAGACTATGAAGCCAAAGCAGAAGAGAGTAGAAACAGAAACAAATAAATTTTCAGGAGTCAAAATCACCTTTCTCTCCTATTAGTCATCAAGAATTGGGAAAGACAAAGTGAGTAATACCACCTCAAATCACTATGCACCTCAATAACGGTGAGTTTCAGGAACTGGGAAACGTATTTTGTCTTTTTGTCAATTTCCCATTAATTTCATAAGTAGAATTACTGAAAATTTTGCATTCAAATATGCATACCTTTGGATAAAAATTACTTTGTGCTGATATATTTTTCTAAATCTGCTTAAATGTTTAATTCATGAATGCCAGGAGTGCCACTTAATTCTCCCAAACTTCATTGAGTATCTTCTATATGTTAATCACTTATTTATATTATAAAGATACAAAAATGAAGACAACGTCTGGTTACTGCCCCGAAGGCGTGTGCAATCTAACTAAGAAAATAAGCATTTTGCAAGAAGAGATTATTATCAGAGATGTTTTGCAAATAACAAAGTAGTATTTTATGGAAGAGAATCAAACTAAGAAAGGATCAGTAGCCGGGCTCGGTGGCTCAGCCTGTAACCCCGCGCCTTGGGATGCTGAGGTGAGTGGATTGCCTGAGCCCGCGGGTTCGAGACCCGCCTGGGCAATTTGGCGAGACCTCATCTCTACAATAATTCAAAAATTAGCCGGGTGTGGTAGCGCACACCTGTAGTTCCAGCTACTTGGAAGGCTGAGGCAGAAGGATCGCCGGAGCCCAGCAGGTTGAGGCTGCGGTGGCTGGGAGCAGCCACTGCACTCCAGTCTGGGTGACAGAGTGAGACTCCAACTCAAAAA
>CAUYQG010084883.1:0-14542 GCA_963574415.1 Tarsius wallacei | reverse complement strand
TTAGAGTTAATTTTTGTGTATGGTGATAGGTAGGGGTCCTGTTTCAAACTTCTGCATGTGGTCGGCCAGTTTTCCCAGCACCATTTACTGAATAGGTTCTCCTCTCCCCAAAGAAGAGTTGGTTGAGGAATTGAGACTTTGCTTCCAGAATCTCTAACCTGTTCCATTGGTCTATGTGCCTGTTCTTATACCAGTACCAGGCTGTTTTGATTACTGTAGCCTTATAGTAAAGTTTGAAATCTGGAAGTATAATACCTCCTGCTTTGTTTCTTTTGCTAAGGATTGTTTTGGCTATTTGTGGTCATTTATGTTTCCATATGAATTTCTGTATTGTCATTTCCAGGTCTGAGAAGAATGATGTTGGTAGCTTAATGGGTATTGTGTTGAATCTGTAGATTGCCTTTGGTAGGATGGACATATTAACAATGATGATTCTTCCTATCCATGAGCATGGAATATTTTTCCATTTATTTGTGTCTTCTTGGATTTCTTTAAGCAGTGTTTTGTAATTTTCATTGTAAAGGTCTTTCACTTCTCTGGTTAGGAAGATGCCGAGGTATTTCTTTTTTTTTTTTGGTGGCTATTGTGAATGGGATTGTGCTTTTTATTTGGATCTCTGCCTGCTTGTTGTTGGTGTATAGAAATGCAACTGTCTTTTGCACATTTATTTTGTACCCTGGGACTTTGCCATAGTCCTTTATCAGTGCAAGCAGGTTTTTGACAGATTCTCTTGGTATAGGATCATATCATCAGCAAAGAGAGATACCTTGACTTCCTCTTTCCTATTTGGATACCCCTGATTTCCTTCTCTTGTCTAATTGCCTGAGCTAGGACTTCGAACACAATATTGAACAAGAGGGGTGAGAGTGGATAACCTTGTCTTGTTCCAATAATTATTAATAGTAAGTGCTGGCATATATCAATTCTTAATGATATATTGTGGACTCACCTAAATGTTGCATGTGTATTAACTCATTTAATTCTCACAAAACCCTGAGGTAACTGTGCTGCCCATTGAAAGAGGACTGGATTAAAAAAATATGGTACAAATACATGATGGATTATTACTCAGCCATAAAGAAGGACAAAATTATGAACTTCACAGCAACTTGGATGGACTTAGAGTCTATAATACTTAGTGATCTATCACAGAAACAAAGAACTGAGTACCACATGTTCTCACTCATAAGCAGACCCTGAACAATTATCATAATACTATGAGAAAAGGATTGGCAGTAGTGGGAAACTGCCAGGGGAGGGAGGGAAGGCACACCTCATCAATAAGGGTACCTGATCTCAAACCAGGTAAAGCAGGGACCAAAGTGAAGCTCAAACTTTACCTACACAATGACCATTTGTATACCTAACCCTGAGTTATACTTCATATCTTTAAAATAAAAAAAAAGAAAGTTACTGAAGTTTAAACGTGTAACAATAAATTCACAATTTTTTGCAAGTAAAAAAAAAAGAAACTGAGGAATCTTTTGGTACTATTCTCATTTACTAATATAAAATTACTGTTTGTCAACTATATGTATTAATTGAATTGAGAAAAAGTTAAAACCACTGAAAGTACATATCATACCGAGATTTATCAATGTCCTTCCAGCTGCATAACCTGAGAAGAAACATTTGGACCTTGTATGGAAATACAGTACTATTCTCAGAACTAGTTAAGTGTACTTTGTCTTGTAAATCACCGTGATGAAGAGACAAGAGAGAGTATATGGCTTATCTGTTTTTGAGAGTCTTAATTTAGTAATTCATATTTTCCCCCTTGATTTCCTTTTTTTTTTTTTTTAAATTCAGCCTATGATTCCTGTCATACCAATTGGATTCACATCTGAGACTTGAAATCATTTCAGGATCTCCACCTTCTCCACCCATTTAAGTATATTTAATTATTGACTATATGTCAGTTCTACTTCGTCAAAGTAATAAAAACTTGAGATTAATAGGAGCATTTCTTTAACTCAATCTTCTCCAATTTATTCCTTTCCAAGACATCCAGTTTGTTATCTCCAATCTCTATTGAGGCAAAGATAGGGCTGTTGGTGCTGGTGGGAATCATATTATTCTTTCTATCAAGTTTGAGGTACTTGGGGAAAAGTAAACAAAGAAAGGTATATGTTCTATCTATGTATCTATCTGTTATCTATTTATCTATAATCTATCTCTCTATAAACTATGCACATATTCTATTGTGCTTTAAAATATTATACACACTTTAAAATAGCAACACATTTGAAAACATATATATAAAGTAAAAACCAGTCAACTCAAGTTGACTTTCTTGCATTCTGACTGTAGTGTACACATTTCATTTAGAAGATCATAACTAAATTGCTATCAAGGTTATCTTTCCAAAAGAGATATCTGATGGTACCATTCTCCTGCTCAAAATCTTTAAACACATCTCAAGAACCAAAATCTTTTGTACCTTATTCTTTCTTATCTTTCATAATATGTATCTCTCTGTTTGGAAATTTTTTTTCTTGCCTGTTTCTCCATAGTCATCTATCAACACTAATTAAATACTCCCAAGGTAACACTTTCTTCTTTATTGCCCTTTCCCATCCTGCTCTAATCAATCTTTCTCTTTCCTATTTCTACAGTAATTACTACCTTTGTTATAATGATATGACAGTTTATACTGCAGTAGAATTATCAACATATTTGTCTCTCCAAGAAAAACTCCAAGAAGACAGTAAGCTTCTTAGCAAGTTGTGGCTAGCTGAGTCTTCTCTGTTTTCTTAGCAGTACTTTGCAAATAGTGAATGCTCAAAAATGGGCTGTCGAATAACTAGCTTCTCTGAGAACAAAAGAGACAGGCTTGAGTTAGTTCCTACTTGAACAAATACTTTTCTATTCATTTTAGATCTTATTCCAGAAATCATCTTTTATGTTTATCTCATGATTCTGCTTGGTTTGTTTTATTTTTCAGGACTGAGATGGTGACATGTAGAGAGATTGATATGATTGTTAGCAGGTGGGTTTCTATAAATGTGTCAAGATATTATCGAAAGAAAAGTTCACGTATTCAATTATTTTCTTTAGGAAATATAATTGAAACATGGCTTCACACTACTTCTAAACTGTTTCTACATTTCTGAATTTGAAAATATTATGTTTAAAGCAGTTTAGTAATTTGTAAAGAGCTTTCTTCTATCTCCACTTACATAAAAAGAGTAACCACAATCTTTTTACTTTTTCTAATGGTTTTAAAGTTTAACTTAGACATTCTAATATACCGTCATGTTTTCACATAATGATAAATATTTAATGTTAATGGAAAATAGGCATATATTTTAAACATAAATATGGGAGAAATCTTTAAAAACTAGGGATAGAAAAAAATTTAAGTTTCTAAAAGTATTTTATTTCTCAAAATGCCTTCTTATTGCCAGTGAATCTGCTTTTAAAGCCTGTTAAGATACAAAATTACTAATGGATGTGTGTTTAGCACAGGTGGTGAGAACTAGAGTAAGCACCTACTTTTAAGGAATACCTTTCCAGATTTATAGAACAATTTTCAGTTTCATTTGTGTCTAGAGATGATCTGCTGCCTTAACAATTCACGTGTGAAATTTTCCCACTGTACAGGATGTTGGCAAGCATTGGAGACATGGGCCATCCATTGGAGGGTTACGTGAATATATTAAAATCTAAGGACTCTTATGACATCAAACTGGCCCCTGATTACATTATATTACAAACTTACATTCACTGATTCACATATTCACTTTTTTCATTTTTCAATAAATATCAAGTACTTCTTGTATATCTATAATTTACTGGGTGCAAGGAAGGATTAAAATAAGAAAATGACACATATACTGGGTGCAAGGAAGGATTAAAATAAGAAAATGGCACATAGCTTTTAAAGAATGCCTGAGAATGTGGACACTCTAGGATTTGATTAAATATTCACTAAAAATGGCAGAAAATAAGAGACAGTTTTTTAATTTTTATTTTTTTAAAGGATGAGATAGACTAGGTGTTGCCAACTCTTGGGCCATGGACCAGTACCTGTTAGTGACCTGCTAGAAACCAGGTGGTACAGCAGGAAGTGAGCAGTCTTTTTCCCCAAAAGACTGGGCACATATCTATTCTTTGAAGAACAAAATCTGATGGTTCACTGTAACTGAAAAATGATGAGGGAGCCTAACCTTTACCTGGCTTACATAACAGAGGGCATCATTAGTCATCACTCATGGTACAAGGATAGAAAAAACCTGGGCATTTTTTGATTATTCTTTATCATTTCACTAATTTGGGGGAGAAAAACAGTCCACTTGAAATAAGTTTGAACTGGCCAAGAGAAAGACATGGTGTCAAAATCTGAGACAAAATGTTCACTGATGTCCTCAAACTTTTGTTACATTTGAGTGCATCAAAAATGTCATGAGTATTTAATCATGGCTGTGGCTTACCTGGCTCACCAGGAAGAAGATATGTACATGTGAATTTGTGAACTTTATGACTAGAAATCGGGTCATATTCTGCTTGTGAGTCCTGATACTGACAATTTGGGATAATTACATGCATGATATTAGGGAACTTTGAGGGTCTTTCTTGGTACAGATCTGAGCATCATTAAGTCAACGTCCATATAAAGACCAAGGACCAACATGCTACCTCTTCTTTACCCACTCCCTGCTATCGGAATCTGATTTTATGAACTTCACAGTGCATTTATTTGGGGCCTGACAAATTTATAGTGTGCCTTGGGATATAAATTTAATTGACTATCATCTCAAGCTTTGTCATTAGAAAGGTCACTAGAGAAATATACATAGGGAAATTCTGAAGTATGAAATTTGTCAGTAAATCTGAGTTTTTCATTTAGCTGAGATTTCATTTTAAGGTCCCATTTTGCTTTGCTATGCCAAAGGCCATTGTAAAACTTGATGGAGGAATAATTTTCTTTCAAAAATGATATAACATTTAATTGTAATTCTAATTATATTCAATTTAATGGTGATTTTAAGGTATATTTTGAATGGAGGCTAAGAGTCCTTTTTGCTTCACTCCTTGGTAACAGTAAAATTGTGGAGCTACCTAAGTTGAGTGGCATTTGCAATTATGTACTGACCACTTACTATGCATTACTATGTTAAATTCACTGCCCTGGCTGGTGTGAAAAAAAAAAGCTTAAATATAAGCACTTTAAAGATTACCTGCATTTCGTATCATAGAAAAGAAAGACATAAGCATGAAAATGTAACTTTTCTGGACCCCTCCATTTATTTGTACTTATATACTGTTACTTCTATTTCATCTTTGGGTGGCATATTCTTTTGTTTTTATTTCTTTAAATGTGTGCAAAATTGTGATCTACATTCTTCCTGTTTTCTGCTTAATTGCTCTACTGACATTCTTCAATAATTCTTTTCATGAGTAACTATATAGAAATGAAAGTATTAAAAAATTGTCTATCTCCAAAGAAAAATAAACATATCAGCCTCAACTTACATTCACTAATTCACATATTCATTTTTTCATTTTTCAATAAATATCGAGTACTTCTTGTATATCTATAATTTACTGGGTGCAAGGAAGGATTAAAATAAGAAAAATGACACGTAGCTTTTAAAGAATGCCTGAGAATATGGATACTCTAGGATTTGATTAAATATCCACTAAAAATGACAGAAAATAAGAGAAGAGTTTTATTTATTCATTTTTTAAGGATGAGATAGACTAGGGGTTGCCTACTCCCAGGCCATGGACCAGTACCTGTTAGTGGCCTGTTAGGAACCAGGTAGCACAGCAGGAGGGGAGCAGAGGATGGGCTAGCCAAGCTTCATCTGTACTTACAGTGCTCCCCATTGCTCACATTACTGCCTGAGCTCCACCTTCTGTCAGATCAGCTGCAGCATTAGATTCTCATAGGAGCGCTAACCCTATGGTGAGCTGTGTCTGTGAGGGATCTAGGTTGTGCACTCCTTATGAGAATCGAAAGTCTGATGATCTGAGGTGGAGTCGAGGCAGTGACGCTAGTGCTGGGGAGCAGCTGCAAATACACATTAACATAAGAGTGAGGTTTGACTTCCCATGTATTACCCCCTCCCCCAGTCTGTGGAAGAATTGTCTTCCATGAAACTGGTCCCTGATGCTAAAAAGGTTGGGGACTGCTGAGATAGACTATTGGAATACTTTTCCATAGACAATAAGTTGATGTAATGTTGAAAAAAATGAGAATTTAGATGAGTTAGGGTGAAATGGAAGGAATTACAGAAAATAGGATCAACATTAGACAAGGGAGAACTAGGAATACAAGGGGCAACAGAGAAATAGCAGCAAAGAAAAGGGTTTGTGTAAAAAGAGGGAGTTGATTTAGCAAGGCTTTGGTTTCCAGTGCTTTCTTTCTTTCTTTCTTTCTTTTTTTTTTTGACTTGGAGTCTCACTCCTTCGCCCAGGTTGGAGTGCAATAATGGCACGCATGCTCACGGCCACCCCAGCATCGACCTGCTGGGCTCCGGCGGTCCTTCCGCTTCAGCCTTCGGAATAGCTGAACTACAGACGTGCGCTACCACGCCCGGCTATGGTTCTTTCAATCATAAAACAGTGCTTCTAAAGAAGGGTGGTGCAAGACATTTCATTTCTTATTGTAACAAAACCAACAAAACTTCTTGGTAGTCCTGTAGTAGATAAGTGAGCACGTGATAAATTTTGAGAAATCCCATTATGTTTTCTTAAATAGATTACTAAGCACTGAAACTAATGAAGAACAAAGAGCCGTGTTCTGCTCAGTAATACTTTAATATGAATGTTTTAGTTTTTTTTTTAAAAGACCGATTCTTGTCTTAATTACAGATTTAATAAAGCAGGAGTGAGTTATGCTACAACTAACTGTTCTTTCTTCTCTTTTATGTCATTCTCATTTTATAACAATTATTTTAAAAACCTTAATTTTTAATACAAAATGAGTCATTTTATAAGTCTCCTATATAAAAATGGAACTCAAACGTGTTAATCTTTTCCTTATCTTAAAAAAGTTAAAATTAATTCTTGCTTTAAAAAAATGTAGCTAAGTTGATATTTATGAGTTCTGGATTTTTTTTCTGTCTTATTCTACCTCCTGCTGAATATCTTGCAGGGATTGTACCATCGGATGAATATTAAAAATATATAAACATGTACATTTTGCTCATAGCCCTCCAACCCAAATTTTATCTACGAATGGGCAGCACAACTCTCCAAAGTATTTATTTATTTATTTATTTAATTTTTTTATTTTTTGAGTTGGAGTCTCACTCTGTCGCCCAGACTGGAGTGCAGTGGCTATTTTTTTTATGGCAGCAATAGAAAGCTAATGCATCACCTATTTTTTTCTGAGTTTCAGTTTTCTCATTTGTAAAATGGCAATAATTACAGATTTAAAAGTTCTTGTAGGGATTAGAGATGTGTGTAATGTTACTTTAGCACAGCACCGGATGCAAAGTAAGCTGTCAGTAAATGGTACGTGATATTGACTATGACTACTTCAGCTACAACGTTGCGTTAGTGACTTCCAAATTGATTATCTCCAGCCCAGTTCTTTACTTTGAAGTCTGTTTCTCAAGATTCCAAAAGGATATTTCGTCAGGGAAACTGTAGGAACTGCAGGTAAGAGACCTGGTGAAGGAAAGGTTACTTTGTTTACCAGTGTACTGACTTGCTGTATTATGCAGTAACTTATAAGAAAAGTGTTTGGGAGAATATATACTGAGATGTTAATGGCGATTATCTCCGGGAGGTAGGACTTTTCTTTCTTTTTTTATTTCACAGATTGTCTATAGAAACATGTATTTTTTATCATCATAATAAAGATAACTTTCACATTTAAAAATATTATATATAGCCTGAGAACAGCCCCCTGTCCAGGATGTAAACAGACAGTTCATGGTCCTGTAACTTTCAACCTGGGGAAGCTAGTAACATTCTTGTTACAAATTTAGGCTTACCTGTAATAAAGCTGGGAGCCATTTTTATCTGCAAAAGTGACAGTAGGAACTTTGTTAAGTTACTGTCTTCATGAAGGGTGATGACATGCAGTTGACTGTTCCTTACTTGACTTACTGCTAGATAATGCATGCATGAATTACCAAGAGAAGAAAGCCACTCATGGTAAATCTCAGGCCCCAAGCCTCAATCCTTGGGATTTTCTTCTTTTTCTCTTCTTGTTTGGGCTAATAACAGCATATAACAGACTGGGTAGCTTATAAACAATGGTAATTTACTCCTCACAGTTCTGGAAGCTGGAAAGTCCAAGAGATCAAGAGACTGGCAGATTTGTTCTCTGCTGAGAGCCTGTTTCTGTGTTCACAGATGGTCCCTTCTCACTGTGTCCTTATGTGTTGGAAGGGGCGAGCTAGCTCTCTGGGGTCCCTTTTATAAGGGCACTAATTCCATCCATGAGGACTCTGCCCTCATGGCCTAATCACCTCCCAAAGGCCCCACCTCCTAATACCATCACTCTGGGGATTAAGCTTCAACTTATAAATTTGGTGGGAACACAAACATTCAATCTATAGCCAGAGCACACGCTTATTCTCTCTGAACTCTTTATGTGTAGCTGTTGAAGCTATCTTCTTCCTGTCCTGAGTCCCTGAAATACTGCAACTATCACTGTCAAGTTCCTTGTCCCCCAGGGTCAATCTTGAGAATTCAAGAATGCAGCAAGTCAGGGCTCAGTAAATTCCAGATTCCAAGCACTGTTTTCCTTGTCAGAATGCTCACTGACTGATCTAGCTTAAGATTGTGACCCATCGAACATCTAGAACTCAGGGAAGCCGAATCGGGTGTTCTCCCTTGGCTGAGGGGAGCCTGGTATATTGTCTTCTGAGAACTCGCAGGAACAGCCTCATTGTCTACCTCAGATATCCATGAGGTGCTTTTAACTGAAGCAAAAACTTTCTGAGTCAGTTCCCACTGAGAACCCTCCAAGACTGAGAAAGACAAAGAAGTTTCCTCCCTCAACTGTGTTTACAGTCTCACAAAGGGGATTGTCATTAAACAATTATGCCTAAGTAATGAATTGTGCAATTAGTCAGTTTCTTTTGATGCTTACTGAAAGCAGGGCCCATGTATGTGTATTTCTCTACTACACCCCCATGCCTGGCATAGTGCGTGGCTCAGAGTAGATGATCAATAAATATGTACCAAGTGAATGAACATGGAGTTAATAAAATAATGACACAAATACTTATTTAATTACCATTTTGATTAGTGCTTTGAATGAAACTTCAGCGTGCAACAGTAACATGTAAGGAGCAACCTAACCCGCTTTTGGGCAGCAAGCCAGTCATGAAAGATTGCCTTGAAGTATACACAGGCTTTATTGAAGGGAAGATATTTTGGTTCATATAACCCCTTGAAACTAGGAACAGAGGAGCAGATGGAGCGGGAGCTCACAAGGGCAGGATGGTAGTTGCTGAGGAGTATGATACCTGAATGGGCAGGAGCAGCATTATAAATGTAATGTTCACACCGTGTATTTAATGGTGATGCACTAGGGCTGTTGAAGACTAACTATTGCTCCTCTCCACTAATGAACCATAGGGTACTAAGGTTGCACCCTGGCTATCTGCATATTTTCCTTTTCTACTACCATCATTCATTTTCATATCTGGATGTGTCCCTTCTAATCTGCTTTTTTACTTTTCATACAGTCATCTAACCATGGAGGGCTTAAGTTTATACACTTTGTACCATGAAGAGAAATTATAAACCTTTCCGTATATGGCTCTTTGCTAGATGATTGAATAAGTGGGGTATTACTGTATTTGTATTGCCCTAAATTGTGTTGATATATTTTTCTATTCTTTAATCCCTGGAAACAACCTTGAACTGTACTGAGTATTATGGATTCTGTATTGTTGTTTGGGTCCATCCCAGTTCTCACTCTTAATCTGGGGGAAATCAAGACACTAAGAAGATTGGCATCAAACGAAATATACTGTTGACTGAAGCACAACTAGACAACCATAATGCACAGTGCAATTCAAACTCGAGGTGACTGCAAAGAGATAAAGATGTAGGCATAAACAGTGCTTATCCATTTTCAAGTCTGCAACATCCATTCTGTGATTTTGTTTGTGGAGAAAGACTATTGCAAAGGCATCTCAGCTCCTTTTACGCTCATTCATTCCAGGAAATTTTATTTGCTGTCTTCAGCTACTCCTAACATCTTTTTTTCCTGATTTTTTCCAATTTTTTCACAGGTTTGTGTGTATAGGGGATAGAGGGGGTCAAAAGAAGTAGAGGAGAAACAAATTAAGAAGTACTTTCAATTCACCTCTAAATGCCTAAGAGGACTTAGAATGAATGATATATTTTCATGTATGATCACTAAAGGGATTGGCCAGATTATAGCTAAGGGACGAATATTTTTGTAGAGGCCAACCTAACTTTGCATAATAGACTTTTTTTTCTGAAAAGAGGAAGAAAATTTAATTTGTCAATTAAATTATTTAAATTGTGTCAATGTTGCAATAGCTGAACTGTGTGTGTGTGTGTCTGTGTGTGTGTGTGTGTGTGTGTATGTGTGTATAAATACATATATATATGGTAACTTCCAGTTCTAACATTCTCTGATTTCAATCTAGAATATTAAATATGGGCTTGGCCAGGATAAACTTGAAATGCCTGAGTGTCAAACAGAGGCCCATGAAAGGGAGATGACATGTGCTCCCCTAGATTTGGAGACAAAAGGTACAAGCAGGGAGAGAGTGGGCACGAAGGCTGTGTGTATGTTTATGTACTTCCCACACTGGGAATTGCTTCTGATTCCCACAAAGGAACAGACTTCTATCAGTTAGACTCTCACTAATGTCCAGTGTAAGTACTTTGCCTTCATTCAATTTGTAGAGTTTTTTTTCCCTCATTGAACAAAGTGTGTACCCAGCCTCATGATATGAGAGAAAGCTTATTTATATCCACTTTCTTGTCTGAGCAATTACCAAACACCATATTCACCTGAACAGTTCTTACCAATAAAAAGCATTCCTGATTAGCCCTTTCCTTTCTCTAAAATCCAATGCCCAGTGATTTCATTTTCTTTTAATCTGCATTTGATGCTTTACAAAACCTGCAAGGTTGGGATTAGTAGAACTTTGAGTAAGGGGCAATTGCATGAAAAGGTTTTCATTTTCCCTTTATGTAAGACTTCCATGATTACCTAGAAGAGGCTTTTGAATTCTTTACTTTTTTTGTATGTGCTACTTTCTAAATTTGCACATTTTTTTATTGCTAAAGCCAAGTTAAAATTGAAGTTTCCTAGGGAATTAAATATGGCTCTTTGTTTAGACTTATCGAATTCTAATTCCAGACTAAAGGAAATTAAACAGTAAAATGGACGTTAATTTTTGCTTTTGTAAACCAATTTTAAGAAACCTTTCTTCCTTTCCCCTTTCTCTGATTTTAACTAACTTTCCTTCCTCTTGGCTTTCTCTTGCTTGGGTTTGCCAATTATTATACCTTTGTGCAGCATCTCTTTATTGAATTATTAGCCCTGTCTGTCTCCCCCATCTCTGTTTCCCTGTATTTTGGCCCCCAAAGGCAATTTGGCTAAGAAATTGAGTTCCAAGGAGAAGGAGAATAATGCATGGAAGTGAATTGCAGAATGTTTGCCTTGTACGTTCTTGATTTATACATTTTAAAAAAAACTCTGGGTTTTTAAAAAAGCAAATCTGGAAATGCTGTTGAGGATAGTCTTTGGCACTGGCTCCCTCTTCTTAGGCAGCACTTGTGATGACTTCACCCCTTTAAAATGTGTCTCTTCGGATAGCACTCACACATGCCTTAGGTCGCCTGAAGGAAGTGTCCTCTGATATTCAATAAACAATACAAGCTTTCTCCATCCTCCCATCTTCAGACACTTCTTGGTCAGCACAGTGTTTATGAAAATAGGCTTCAAGAAGGGCTGAGTAGCTGGATTGTTGAAAGGAAAACAACAATTAATATGTGTGTGAGTGTGGGCTTTTTTTTTTTTTAATTTAGGAGCATGTATTAGCAAACTAGACAGCTGCATGGAGGCACATACAGTTGTTCCTTAAATTCTGCTGTATTATCAGAGTGTGTGAAGGTTCATTTGCCAGTTATAAAGTAGGCCAAGCAATTCCGGGTGTCTGCTTGGATAACTTACTTATTTTCCCATGTATTTCTGGTTTTCTAAGTGCCTTTTAGGCAATTCTGCCAAGTAGTATGAAAAGAACAAAAGAGTAAACAAATTAAAATGCACCAATAATTTTGTGTAAATCTTATTAAATTAGCCACAGAATAATGCATTTTGTGTGAGTGATTTTCTGCACATACCATTAAAAAGCACGGGATCTGGGCAACTACAACTGTAACAAAGTAGAAATAGTGAAACAATATGAAACTATTAATTATAATAAATACATATAAAAGATTTATGTTTTAGATCTTAAAACACCCTTGCTGTATGGAGATAAACTTTTTTTTTGAGTCGGCAGTCTTGCTCTATTACCCAGGCTGGAGTGCGGTGGCATAATCACTTCCCACCAAAGCCTCGACCTCCTGGGCTCAGACAAGCCTCCCACCTCAGCCTCCTGAGTAGTTGGGACTACAGGTGTGTGCCACCAGGCCTGGCAATTTTTTTTGGGGGGGGGAGAGATGAGATCTCACTATGTTGCCCAAACTGGTCTCAAACTTCTGGACTCAAGCAATTCTCCCACCTCAGCCTCCCAAAGTGCTGGAATTAACCAAGCTTGGCTGGAGATTAACTTTAAATATTGATTCTCAAGGGAAAAGCAAAGGACACTGATATATATTGAGTTATTGCTATGTGCTAAGTACAGGACTAGGCACTTTGCATATTTAAACTTATTAGAGGCCCACAGCAATCCTGTGAAATAGGTACCATTTAGTTTCATTTTAAAGACTAGTGGACTAAAGCTCAGACAGGTCAATATCTTGACCAGGATCTCACAGCTGGGAAGCAGCAGAGTTGAGATCCAAACTAATACTTGTCTGTCTCTGTATACTTTATCTTTGAAATGTTTTGACAGCATGGCTCATGTCACAACATAGCAATTCACCACATCATTATTTTAATTTTTTTCTTCTATAAAATTTCCAAAACAAATACAAGATAGAAGGTTATATACATCAGGGCTGAAGTTCATGAACTGGCTAATGTCATCATAACCAACAAATTAAACCGTGCCCAAGTTGACGCTTTCGTTCTTAACCTTACTGATTTATTTCATGGTTTCTGTCTTCACTAAGGGTTTCTTAGCATTTCAAAAATGTCTCCACCCCTCATAACCAGTTAGTAACCTTGAGAACAAAATAGTAACGTTTCTCATGGGCCTTGAGTTTTTGATATGTGATTTTGTGCATATATGTGCCAACTTAAAATAGTGCTGCAAAGTGATTCTTACTCCCTTTTTTATACTCATGGGCTGTGTTGTCTAAATGGCACACAGAAAACCAGGGATGTATAGTAATTATTCTGGTTCTTTCCTTTACTAGCTGTGTGGCTTAAATCACTTCACATGATTAGCCTCGATTTCCTCTTCTATAAAATGGGGATAATATTAGTACCTACTTCATAGATTTTGACAATAATGTGATAAAGAAGGCAAAGTTATTAGCACTGTAGTTGGTAGCTAATAATCACTCAAGATGTGCTACTAGCATTTATTTAGCTTTAGCTACTAGAAAGCAGTGTGCATGTTTGTTAAAAACCTAGACTTTAGAGTCAGACTACACCAGTTTGAGTCCTGGCTTTACCACTTAATAACTGTGAGACCTTGGTCATGATTCTTAGCATCTAAGAGTCAATTTTTAAATGTAAAGTGGGACAATAGTGATAACTTCCTTTTTTAATAATCCTGGAGAGGATTAAATGAAATAATGCACATAAAATATCCAGCTTGTAGTAGATATTTAATAAATGTGATTTTCACCTCTTCTTTCTACACATACAGGCAATCACATGTCCAAGTTCATTAAATGTTATTGCTGTGCTAACATTTAGTGTGGACAATGACAATATATTGAAATTTTCAAAAATTAGATTCAGGAAATTCCAGCACAGACTTAATCTACTAATGTTTTGACATACTCTATTAATTTTCCATGAAGATCAAAGAACAAGTACATTGTTAACACCAAGACATTTAAGACTAAAGGAGGATGATAAAGTTGTTAGAGATGTTTTATAATGATTAGAAACTGTAAGCATGCTATCCATCAGTATAGTATCCAATATAGACACTGCAAGATGAAAAGATTCCTAAGCCCTAGTCATTCCTTTTTCATTATTTTACCACAAAACTTTGAGTGATTCTCTTAAGCTCTTTGTCTCAGTCTTTTTTCTGACTGATTTGGGAAAATAAAATATGTCTTGCCTACCTCACAAGGTTGTGATGATCAAATAAAACTAAGCGCAGCCATAAGAAAGAACGAAATCATGAATTTCGCAGCAACCTGGATGGAACTAGAGTCTATAATACTGAGTGACCTCTCACAGAAACAAAAAACTGAGTATCACATGTTCTCACTCATATAGTAGACCTTGATCACCCAA
>CAUYQG010084882.1:0-26021 GCA_963574415.1 Tarsius wallacei | reverse complement strand
CCTTTTCATCACACCCTCTCCAGCAACGGTTATTATTTGAGTTATTGATACTTGCCATTCTGACTGGAGTTAGGTGGTATCTCAGTGTGGTTTTGATTTGCATCACCCTGATGATTAGTGAAGTTGAACATTTCTTCATGTATCTGTTGGACCCTTGGATGTCTTCCTTTGAGACGTGTCTGTTCATTTCTCTTGCCCACTTTCTAATGGGATTGTTTGTTTTTTTTCTTTTCAGCATGTTTGAGTTCCTTGGGAATGTTAAAAGAACCAAGGATAACAGGAGTAGCAGGGGAGGCAGAATTTCTCAGGGACTTCTCCCGGACTTCTCAGGGCTGGGGGTGGAGCAGGCACGTGTGAGACCTGTCTATAAAAGTCAGGAGGATAAAGTTGCAGGTCGGAGTTTGGGTGAATTGACTGAAGGGTGGTTCCTAGGCAAACGAGGAAGGTTATTATCAGAAAGAATATGAGGTTAACCCACTTAACCTCACTCAGTCTCAAGTCTCTCACTTAAGAGCAAGAACATTGGAAGAAACTGTTGACTAAGGTTTTTCAGATGATAATTGCCCTTAATTCTAGCAAGTATCATGGAGGGATTCTGTGCTCACAGCACTATGCCCTGGGCATTTATGTGCTTGGCCAACTTCTCTGCTGTATTTTTCAGTTGGAGATGACTCCAAGACAGTGATGAATGATAAAACAATCATGAATACATAAAGCTGTGTGTTCCAGTTTATTCAGAGGAATTTAGTCTTACCAGTTTCTTAAATCGTGAGACAGTTTATCATGTGCTTGAAATCCATTCAGAATGGTGGATATCAACCACACAAATAAATCTGGTATTATCATAAATGAAGTTAATTGATTTTGGAATGCTAAATAGGCTTTGTATTTCTAGAATAAGCTCTGCTGGCTCATATACTGTTGAATTCAATTTGATAAAATTTGGTTTAGAATATTTGTATTTATGTTCCTGAAGAATATTGATCTATAATTTTCCTTTTTGACATAGATGTGTCTGGTTTTGGAATCAGGGTAATATTGACTCTGTAGAATGAGTGGGAAGTATTTCTTCCTCTTTAATTTCTGGAAGAGATTGAATAGTATTGGTATCATTGATTTTGTAAATGTTTGTTAGAAATCACTAGTGTATATATTTGAGTATAGAGGTTTTTGTGAGAAAGTTCTCAACTATACATTTAACTTATTAAAAAGAGATTGAGATACTTAGGTTACATATTTCTTCTCAAATGATTTTGTCAGTTTATGTCATTCAAAGAATCAATCCGTTTCAGCCAAGTTGTCAAAATAAGGATGTTCATGACCCTTCTTTATTCTCCTTTTAGTATCTGCAGAGTTTATAGTAATGTTGCCACTTTTATTCTTGATATTGAGAATTGGTGTCTGCTTTTTATTCCTGTTCAGTCTGGCTAGAAATGTATCAATTTAACTGAACTTCTCAAAGAACAAGCTTTTTGTTTCATTAATCTTTCCCTATTTTCTTCAGACTCATGTTTCTTGGAGTCTTGTGATAACCTTTATTATTTATGCTTACTGTTTATCTTGGATTTCCTCTACTCTCCTTGTCTTAGTTGCTTAAGGTGGAAGGTGAGGTCATTGACTTGATGACAATTTTTTCTAAGATTAATATGTAGTACCATAAATCTCCCCAATGGGCTGCTCTACCTGCTGGTCACAAATTCTTTCATGTAAATTTTTTCACTTTTATTTAGTTCAAAGTATTTTTGGCATCTCTGAGATTTTCTTTTATTTTTGTCACTTAGAAGTGTGTTATTTGGTTTCCAAGTATTAGGGGCATTTGATAGATTCTCCTTATTGACTTTTAATCTTGATCTACTGTGGATTTAAATGGATTTTTGCTTCACTCTGGTCCTTTTTATTGAGACTGTTTTTATTATTTGGAATATGATCTATTTTGGAAAATAATGTGTGTCCACTTGTAATGATTGTGTTTTCCGATGTTGGGAAGAATGTTCCATGAAGTTAATCAGGTAAAGTTTGTGGAAACTGTTGTTTAAATTTTCTATATTGTTCTTGATTTGGGTTCTAATTGTTCTATCAATTTTTGCAAGAGAAATAGGAAAATCTCTGTAGTATTGGATACTGTATTTTTGGATCCACCAATTTCTTGTTGTATTTTTTTTTTTTTTTTTTTTGAGTTGGAGTCTCACTCTGTCGCCCAGACTGGAGTGCAGTGGCCGCTCCCGGCCACCACAACCTCGACCTGCTGGACTCTGGCGATCCTTCAGCCTCAGCCTTCCGAGTAGCCGGAATTACAGGCGTGCGCTACCATGCCCGGTTAATTTTTTTTAATTTATTATAGAGATGAGGTCTCACCAAGTTGCCCAGGCGGGTCTCAAACCCGTGGGCTCAGGCAATTCACTCACCTCGGCCTCCCAATTTTTTTTTTATATTCAATATTTTTTATTATGATATTGTGGGGTACAGTTAAGGGTTAGGTATGCAAATATGCTTCGTTCAGGCACCCTTGTTGATAAGAGGTGTCTCCCCATCTTGTATTTCTATCAATTTTTGCTTCATATATTTTGAAGCTGTCAGGTGCATTTATGTACAGGAGTTGTTATTCTTTTTTTTTTTTGGAATCGAATTCTCACTTTGTCCCCAGGCTGGAGTGCAGTGGCATGATCCTGGCCACCGCAGCCTCGACCTGCTGGGCTCGGGTAATCCCTTCCACCTCAGTCTTCCAGGTAGCCAGAACTACTGGCTACCACGCCCGGCTAATTTTTGATTTTTGTTGTAGAGACGAGGTCTCGCCAAGTTGCCCGGGTGGGTCTCGAGCCCGAGGCTCAGGCAATTCACTAGCCTTGGCCTCCCAAAGTGCTGGGATGACAGACTGAGCCACCTAGCCCGACGTAGAGTTTTTATTCTTGATGCTTTGGAACTTTTGCCTTATGAAATAACCTTTACCCACTGTTCGTTTGGTATGGCTGCTGTAGCAAATTAGCAAAATACATAGCGGCTTCATACAAAGCGCATTTACCATCTGTAGGTTAGACATCTGCCCCACATTTCCCTAGGCTAACGTTATGGCAGCAGGACTGTGTCTCTCCCCAGGAGCTCCAGAGGCAACCCGTGTGCCTTGGCTTATGGCCACCTTCCATTATTTTCAAGATGCCAGCAGGGTGGATTTGTTGTCACCTGAGACTTCTCCCTTCTTTGTTTGCAGATGGCCATCTTGTCATTGTGTCCTCACATGGTCTTTTCTCTGTGCCTATCTATGTCCTAATCTCTTTTTAAAAACATTTTAAAGATGCAGGGTACAATTCAGGATTCAGTATCCAGGTGCTCATTGCAAAGGTAAAGTGTGGGCCTCCTTTTGGTCCCTACTTCACCTGGTTTGATGTCAGGTACCTTTCTTTATTGATGTTGTGCCGTCACCTCCCATCCCCACCCTGGCAGTATCCCACTACTGCCAATCCCTTTCTTACAATACTATGGTAAATGTTCAGGGTCCGCTTACAAGCGAGAACATGTGCTACTCAGAGTTGTGGGGTACGTGTGAGGATTTGCTACATGAGTAAATTGTATGTGGTGGACATTTGGGCTTCTCCAGAGCTCCTCTTCCCCTGGTGGTAGAAGTGGTACCCAGCAGGTGGCTGTGTGCCCCTTGTTTCACCGTTGTCGGTTGCTTTTTGACTTTTAGGTGATAGATGTCCTGACCAGTGTGAGATGGCATCTCATTGTTGTTTTGCTTTGCCGTTCTTTGATGATTAGTGAAGCTAAGCATTTTTTCATGTTTCGGCTACTTAGATATCTTTAATAGGATTATTTTTATTTATGTTTAAATATACTACCTGATTTTTTTTTATATATGTTTTTGTTTTCTATTCTTTGTTCCCCTTTTCATCTTTTCCGGCTTTCTTCTTCATTGATTCTTTAAAAAATTTCATTTCACTTTTTGCTTAAAAGTTACAACTCATTTTATTATTTGATTCGTGATTCATAATGTACATTTTTAAGTCATCACAGTGTACCTTTTAGTGGTTTACATAATATATAAGAATACTTACAGTCGCTTACTTCCTTTTGTTTTCTTTGAGTTTTTGTAATATATACATTATACTTCTAGATACGTTTTAAGCCCCGTACAGCACCATTATCTTTTTAAACTATCAGTGTTTTGTAGTGTTTTCTATCAAACACTGGGCATTTTGTAATAAGAAAAAACTGGCATGTTTATTTATGTAATTGCCATTTCAGCTGCTCTTCATTCTTTTGTCTAGATTCACATTTCTCTTCGGTGTCATTTTCCTTCTAGTTGAAGGATTTTCTTTAACCTTTCTTGTAGTTCAGGTCTATCTGTCCGTGATAAATTATCTTAGCTTTTGATGTCGAAAAAAGTCTTTATTTCACCTGCAGTTTTGTAATCTCTTTCCTCGGCTTAACATTCTAGGCTGTTAAGTTTTGTCTTTGAATACATGAAAGTTGCTACTTCAGTGGCTCTCACTTGTCTGGTTTTCACTGAAGAATGTGGTGGTCATCTAACCCTGACCCTATTGCCGTTGTGTGTAGTGTATCTTTTTTCCTCTGAATGCTTTTAAGATTTTTTTCTTTATCCTCCATTTTGAGTAATTTAATTATATCATAATGTGCCCTGGTGTAGCTTATTTCTTGTGTGTGTGTATGTGTGTTTGGTATTGTGTCTGTAGGTTTATAATTCTCAGCAAATTTGAAAAAATCTGTCTTTAACATTTAAAGTTTTTTATATTCTTTTAAATTTATTTTTATGTAGTTTTAATTTCTATGCCTTCAAGCTCACTGTTCTTTTTTTTCTGGGAAATCAAACGTGCCATTAATTCCCTCCAGTGTATTTTCTATTTCAGACTTTGCAGTTTTTATTCCTAGAAGTACAATTTGTATCTTCTTTGCATACTTCATTTCTCTACATAGTGTTTGATGACTACATGTAATTGAGTTGTACGAACTAATTTTTTTCTTTTTCAAAGCTGTGGTGAGCCGTGATTGTGCCGCTGTACTGTGCCAACTATTTTAAGGACTTTGTCTTCTAACACCCACTTCAGTTCTAGGTGAGTTTCAAACAGATGATTTTTCACCTCATTCTGCGTTCTACTTTCTGCTTCTTTGCATGTTAAGTGATTTTGATTGGCTGCCAGGTACTGTGAATTTTACCTTTTACTGTGCTGGGTATTTTTGTACTTCTGCAAATATTCTAGAGCTTTGTTCTGGGAGGCATTTGACTGACCTAGACACATTTTTTCAAATGTTGCTTTTAGTTTTGTTAGCCAGGGACACAAACGTATCAAGACTAGGTGTCAGTCTGTTTGTGATGCTATAGCAGAATACCACAGACTGTATAACTTGGGGGCATTTGAAAAGAAACGAGATTTATTTCTTAGAGTTCTGGAGGCTAGAAATTCTAGGATTTGTCTGGTGAGAGATGTCTTGCTGCGTCATTCTATGGCAGAAGAGAACACACTGGAGTGAGGGGAGAGGAAAGGGGGGCAAACTCATTCTTTTATCTGGAATCCACACCTGTGATTCATAACACTCTCCATGATAAAGGCACTAATTCATTCTCGGAAGGGCAAAGCCTTTGTGACCTAATCAACTCTTAAAGGTCTCACTTCTCAACACATTTGTGCTGGGGATTACTTTCCGGCTATGAACTTTAGGGGTCACATTCAGACCATGGCACTAAATAATTCTTCTCGATTACTGAGGAAAACTTCTTCTGAATTGCTTTCCCAATACTCTGTGAATTGCAAGGTTGCTCAAGAGGATAATGTGAACACCCACTATCCTGGGGTTCATGTGAGTACTCAGCACTGTTCCTCATCCTTTGTATGACTTTTTCTGAGTCGTCTCCTCACATCTTCTGTGCTTAGTACTCAGTTGAGCCCAGAAGAGGATCCATCTGCTGTAAATCTTTGGGGCACTTCCTCTGTGCATCCTCCTCTCCCAAACTCTGTCCTGAACACTCCATTTAAAAAGTGTCATTAGTCAAAATGGCCACATAAAGAGAATGGTGCCTCACCCACAGCATATCCAAGTAGAGGCAGGTTTTTGGAGGGGTCCTCTCGTCCTTCAGGGTGGGTGGGTTGCTGTAGTCCGTCCTGTCACATGTTGTCATTTTCAGAAAATCATTCCTTCTACTTGAAAATATTCCTTACACTTCTAAATTCACCTCTAGGCCGTTTGCTTTTCCTCTTCTCTTTGCTGTTGTCTGTGAAATGTAGTGCCCTCCACTCACGGAAAACGCAGACACTTTTTCATCAGGATTCATGTCATCACCTTACAAACCTCAAAATGCGCAAGTCTTGCAGTGATACAAGTATCTTGTAGTTCCCAAGCATCTTTTTCTTTGATAGTCTTCCTTCTATCTCAAGATCTTGGCCATACACTTGACTTTGTCAATGACAGAGCCTGCAAAGCCTCCAAAATCTTAGGCATCCCAATTCCAATTCCCGTTTTTGGCCTGCATATTGTTGTTTTTTACCTGTACCAACTTCCACCAGTTTTTACTTTTCTCTTTTTCCAGTTAGTATCCCTAAATTTTTTATTCGAATCTTCTCCTTATAATGTTCTAATGTCTAGTAACTTTTTTCTTGCAGGAAAGATTGAGGAGGCACCATTCTTACATGAACTCATTTCTTAGTTTCTCCATAGCCACCCTCACGCAGCTGAACATTCCTCTAGAAAAATCACACACAAGAAAATAGAGGTCAGTATAAATTTATGATTCCACACTCAAAAAGAGTTCAGTAATCCTTCACATTCTCTAGTGATGGTTTTCTTGGCTGCTCCATGTTTTTAACTACTGCAAACCCTCTTGCTCCTCAGACCATTCATAGCTCTGCCTTGGTCTCCTGGCTTCACAACACCTCTCAATTTATTTCATCCTATGTATAGAAATATTGTAAGCGCATGTTTATTTGCTGTCTTGACAGTGTTGTTCGCAAGCAGTGTCTTCTAATTTCCATACCCCTTTCAACCACTCCAGGCATGCTCCAGCCTTACTCTCCCCCTCCACATCACTGAAATGTGTCTTCAGGATCCCCAGTCACCTCCCTTTTGAAAGAAGACACTTCTGACTCCTTGTTCCTTCCAACATCTCAGGGCCAGTCAGCTCGAGGACAAGGCTCCCTTGAACCGCATGCTAGGATTTGTATTCCCTCCTCCAAGGTTTCTCATCCCAAGACCTTTTTCTTCTCCCCATCCTCTTGGGATGTGCTATACACGAAAATGTTGGATTTCCTCCTGGTTTTTCTTTTTGTCTCTACCATCTTTCCTTAGCTTATCTTCAAGCACACACATTAAACGCCATATTCTTATACTACTCGTAAACCGTTCTTGCCCCGATACACACACAGCAATTCTGATAATTTAACAGATTCATTCATCTTCGATTCGCTGATGCTCATGCTCTCTGGTCTCTCTTGCCAACTCACTTCCAAATTCTATGGATGCTACATAAAATTCCGTCTCTACTAGCATCGCTGTCTCACAGTGGGGTGGTGCTGCAGGATGACTGGAGCATGGTCTGTGAGGTCGGGTCACCTCAGGGCCCATTCCGGCCTCTTCCCTGGTGTGTGACCCGTGGGAAGCGATGACCTCTCCACGCTCTCTCTCCTCAGCATGCGTGAGTTATAATAACTCGCAGGCCAAATGTCTAACCTGGTGCCTGACACATCCCAAGCTCTCAGGGAAGCTTCGCTAGTATCATTGTGGTTATTGCCGTCACTCTTATTGTCATTTTGTGCCCAATGCTACGACCCCAGTTCACGTCTCAATCAGTTCTGGCTTCACCCTCTGGGATGTCACTTTCTTGGAGTGTCCCTTTCTTAGCCATTGTCTAGTCAGTAGCTGGGATGATCTTTTAAACTGTACCTTGAAGTCACATTATTCTCCTAATTGAAAAATCTCCGATGACATAGGTTTACACTTAGATTGGATTTGGGAAAAGCAAAAAACCAAAAGAACGCTTGTTATGTTCTGTGATGCCCAAAGGAATCTGGTCCCACCCCTGTTCCCACATCAGTGCCGGCATTCTTGACAGCCCCTCAGCCATGAGGTTTCCTCCTCCTGAATTACACCTGCCCCTTTTGCTTGCCCTCCTCCCACGGCCCATCCGTTACTTCTTTCTGGAACACTCATCCCATCTTCAACTGGTTGTTTTTAATTGGGTTGGTTTCTTTCAAACTTCGGGTTACAGCTTAAAGGATGCTTCCACAGAGAGTTCTTCCCCGACTATGCAATTTGAAATCTCTCTTCCGTTCATAACTCCCATCCAGATTTATTTATGTTCCTTCCTGATGCAGAACATGCATTCAGATTGTATACTAAACTATATTTTGCTTGTATAGTGCCTCTCCCCTCTCATAACCCTATGAAGGCAGGGTCCATGACCATTTTGTTAATCACTATATACCCAGAGACTTGTATAGTCCAAGTCTTGACTGACTATGGCTTGACTGAATATAGGAAAAGTGTTGAAATAATTAACTGAAAGAGTAAAGATTTTGATTCAGCATAAGTGGAGACAATTAAGCGACATATATTTTCAAAGCTTTTATAAAATATTATTGGTGGATAACCCCCTCGGGTCCCCTCCCACTGTGGGAGATTTTCTGTTCTTCCAATAAACACTGTTTTCTCACTTAAAAAAATACCGTTGTTAACTAACACGTATTAAATGCCTACTATATGCCAGGCAAGTGTGTAGATTAATATATATAGTCTCCACAATAAAGCTGTAAAGTAAGCACAATTATATCTGTTTTTTCTATAAAAAAGGAGGCTTGGTTAGATTAAGCAACATGCCTAATTAACCAACTCATAAACAACAATCTCCAAATCTCCGCAGTTCCAGGACCTGACTTTTGCACCACAGTGTGACTATTACTGTAGATTTGACAAGATGTATTCAAAATTGTTAATTTGTCTGATGAGAAACTGAGGTCCAGAGAGATGAAGTGCCTTACCAAGTTCCTTATGATTAACTAATAATAGACAAGGGCTCTGGACTTCCATTCCAAAGTGAGTTAATCTCCTCTATTTTGAAACACAAACAGCAGTTAAAACAATAGTGAATCATTTCAGAAAATCTTATTAACTTATCTTGTTCAAGCAGGAGGTCTACAAATAATTTACACTACTGTTAAAGAGTTTTCTTCTTTCCTTAGAGGGATTATGCTTCTTCAGTGTTTCAGGTTTTTAAAAGGTGTTATATTATCCTTTGTAATTTGACACTTTTGAAGTACAAATATAATAATATCCAGGCATTTTGCAAGAAATATGTGCTCTAATTAATGATTATTCTCTGTGTCCTTCAATTTTTTCTCATCAAATTCTTTTATCACGTAGGAAAATATATTATTAAATAGATATTTTTAGATACACAGAATTGGCTTCATTTGTAAATCTAAAAACTATTCTAAAAGTAGGATGAAAGGAAGAAGCAAGACCGAATTATTGCTGAGGGCTACCTAACCTGTTTTCACATGATGAAAATATTCTGTCTGTCTCTCTAGCATATTTACATTGTTCTGAAAAGTTTATTGCTATAACTACTTTAACTTGTATATTACGACAACTATAACTTATATAACTTGTGTGTGTTAATTAAGGGTTTTTTAAAACAAACTTTCAGGAAACCTAATAACAGTAAAGACAATGTCAACAATGATACATATATAATATTTATCGAGGAAAAAGTTTGTGGCAATCACTGTGTTCTGATTCTCTTTTTTTAGGTTCTAATTTAATCTTCATAATAACCTAATGCTAAAAAGAAAGTACCTTTATCGTCCCATTTCAATGAGAAGAAAATTGTACTTTGGAGACTTTAATATCTATGACTTCCAGCTGGTAATGAAAAAGCTAGCATTCTGACCCAGATCTTCAAGACTCCCAAGTCCACGAACTTAGCTTAGACAATAAATTTGAACCTTAAGATGATATCTTTGGAAAGGAAAGTGTTTTTTTCAAAACTGTCTGAACATGCTTCAGAGATTCCCCAGTGTTTCTCAAAGGGTTGAGAACCATTGACCTACATGAGTAGCTTCTTAAGTAATTTCAAATAAGAACAAAGTAAGTTACTTAAGTCCCCTCCAAATCTAATGAATACCATTCTGTATATTCTGGATCAAATATTTATCTCAACTTACTTGAGTTGTACATGGAGGGTTGTTGGGGTGGGTTGGAAAGGAAAAGTCAAGTATTTAAAACAGAAAGGAAGTCGCGAAACCAAGAGAAACAAGGGTGCCTTTGCCAGAATGAACGTAATTCAGTGCGAATAGGGCTTATGGTGTGAAGGGGTGGTGTCTTGCTTGCCTGATAACCTTTGCAAGGGCATCATAATTTCTTCTTAAGGATTCATATCCTTCAATTTCCCCATCTGTAAAGTCATTTTACCTGGGAATAATAAATCTTACACTAGAGGGTCGATGTGAGAAGTGGGTGCTCCGAATGTGGTATTATTTAAGCAGTAACTTAGAAAACAGTGGTTTTATGACTGCAAGAAAATGTGGATGTGAGGACATAGGACAAGGCGAGGTAAGAGGAAAAAAACGAAGGAAAAGGAAAGTTCTGTCAGGTTCGGATTTTAGAATTGATCCTGAATACGGTTCTTGTTTAAAAAGCATTAAAGCCACATGAACGAATTTATAGTGAAAAAGAAATGTATGCTCCCATTAGTGTTTTAGGCAGTGCCAGATTCAAGACAGATGATGACTGAGAAAGAGAAAAGGATCGTGGAAGTAATTTATGCAAACTGCTTTCATAAACCATGCATGAAATCATTAGGGCCACATAAGTAGAAGTTTTAGAGATAGAAAGAAAGGAAGAGAGGGCTGCAGTCAATATTTTGGAGTTAGTATGAAAAATAAGATCCAATAAGTTCAAGTTCCAGGCCTGGGTGTCATTTAACTGTTGTTCTTCTAATGAGGTTAGGGAGAAGAGATGTGAGCTCAGTTTTGCCCATGGTGAGATTATAAAAGTCAGAAAAAATTATGTCAAGGGCAGAAAGCTGCCCCTTATTTGTAGTGAAAATGTCGAATATTTTTATTTTGGAAAGAAATATTTATGATCAAAGAGTGAAATGTCTCATTTCCCACTGATGTTTTTGATATATGATAAATGTAACGATAAGGTGTAACAGTGATGTAGTTCTAAATGTAAGAAGAAATAAAATCACACCGATTGTAGGTATGTAAGGTTTGCTTACCTAAATCCTACATTATTTTCCTGGACGCTAAGAAAGTCGGAGACTTACACACAGAAATTTCTTTTAGTGATTCAAAGGGTACGTTTTGCCCTGGTGATGTGGAAGCACCTGTGATCCTCTGAACTGCATCACAATGCAGGCAAAGATACAAAAAAACAATTCCTTCATATGTGTAGTCAAGTGTTCATGAATTTTAGTCTCTTCATAGTGAAGATTTTCCTCCAACAATAGGTATGCAGTTAATTCCAAAAATTAAAGTAAGATATCACATTTGGATCATGAAAGCAGTTTGCATACATTGCTTCTTTAATCCTTAGGACACATTACAATATTGTGTTTACACTGGAGGAAAGTAATTCAATACCCAGGGTGTTTGGAAAACTGATTTACTAAAGGATTTGACAACTTATGTTTGCTCAAACATTTAGTTTTTCATTTAGAATGACTAATTAGAGTATCCATCAAGAAGTTGTAAAGGTTGTAACTTTTTATTATTGTGTCAACTAAAATTTTTATGACTGTTTATTAAGGCATAATAACTGAGGAAAAGTGGGCAACTCTGTAGCAATTGACTCAGTGAATTTCACAATTTGAAAACACCCATGAAATAAGCACACAGATCCAGACTCAATCCAGAAGCTGCCCATGGACTCCCCCTAAGCCCTCCCTGTCTCTATTTCCCAAAGGCAAACAATGCCTGACACCAAAGGTTTCTTGTTCTTTTCTAAAGGAAGACTGTATCTGTAAACTTTATATGAATGGAACTATACAGTGTGTATAGTCGACCCTTGAACAATGCTGGCGTTAGATAGAGGCACTGATCCCTCACACAGTTGAAAATCTGAGTACAACTTTAGACTTCCCAAGTCACCCACCATTGACCAGAGGCCCCAGTGTCAGCATAAACAATCGATCGGTTGATATGAGTTTTGTATGTCATGCCAAATGTGTATGTATGTTATACAAAATATGTGTCACTTCCCAAACCTGGTGAAGTAAAGATTGATGGGAGGCCCAGACGTCACCTGCACGATGACCACTTACATACCTAGACCTAAACTGTGCCCCACATCTTAAGATAAAATAAAATAAAGGTAAAACTAGCTTGATTTCCTTGCCGAACACTGATTTTTGTCAGCTTAGATGGACTTCACTTAGAAAGATGCACCCCCTTGAAACAATGCTAGAGCAAGAATGATAAAATGCACTGACTGGCTATTACCAAGTCACAGAATCCATCTCTGGTGCCCAGGAATAAATCTAACTTCATCCAAAACATACAACCTGAGGTTAACTCATACCACTGCCATGAAAATTTGTTAACCAAATTGAGGACTGTTGATAGATATAGAAAGGGTTAAGCTGGGCTTCAGACTTATTAAATGCCCATTACAATATCAGCAGCTTAGGACTGTTTCTGATATATATTAAGGTAAAAAGAAAATCAGTGACTGTCAGAGGATGTTCTAAAATATATGCCCAATGACTTTCTTTAGTTGTTACAATACACAAGTAATGACAATACAAACTTGAAGCATGTGTCTTTGTATGAGCAGGTAATTTACTTAAGTTGATATATAAGTGGCCAACAACCATAAAAAAGTTCAACTGTATGAATTGTCAAGAGCAAGATATAATTTTCATGCACCAAATTAGCAATTGTTAAAAGATACTGCTAATCGTTGAGGGTGGAGTGAGAAGGACTTCATTTAGAGCTTGAAAATATGGACTACGTAATACTTCTGCTGAACAGTTGTCAATGTAAATCAAGCGTCTCAATATTGTAGAATGGCTGAAGTTTGGAAACAGTCTTTTCAAACAATGTTTGCCTATAGTATGGTATATTTCACTGATGTTTCATACTATAAAATTTTACCATGGTTTGGAAGATATTTGGGGCAAGCTTATGACATAACATGAAGCTAAATACTAGAGATGATTTTGCACAAAATATATGCCTAGGTGAGCATATGTTTTTATAAATATGTATATTTTACACACACATACTTCAGCAAGAAATACACAAAATATTATTCAGGATTATATTTAGGTCATTGACTAAATGACAACTCTCTATATCATACTTCATATTTCAAATGTCCTTCAAGAAATAGAATTCACTTTTATAACTCAAAGAATCATAGTCCTTGCCCCATCCTATACCTGCATCAGCGACTTAATATAGAGACAATCACCGCGTTTTCTCTGTCACATCACAATGACCTTCAGACTAATCTCTTCCCTGACTCTATGCTGCGCATACATTTGCCTGAGTTTGGCCAGAGTTTGTCTTTTTAAAACACATCTGGTAATCTTTCCATACTTTCAGATGCTTGTGATTTTCTGGTACCAACGGTATCATTCATCTCCATAATATGGTACAAAACTCTGCCTTTGGGGCCCTACCCAGAGTCACATTCTGCTCTTATCCATGTATGTGTCTGTACCTCTGGCTCGCATGCTTGTGCAAGATCCAAAATGACTGGGACACTGTATATTCTTTCATAACTCTGGGTATTAGCCTAAGCCATTCTAGACCCCAGCATGCATTTTTCTCCCTTTTCTAGCTGCCAAAGCCTCAGTAGAATATTTTCTGTTCTCTTACACTTTCCCAACATTCTCTGCCACTGGGAGACTTGGTCTTTCTTCTGTAACTCCATTGAATTGCAGTTGTTGCAATCCTTACCCTGTATTCCACATGCTCAAAAGAACAAAACACTATCACATATTTGGTGAGTGAATGAATAGATGTGTTGCGAAATTCTTGAGAGGCTCAAAGAAATCATGTACTCAATTCGTTCTTACAACTTAATTAAGCCACCACTAGAATACAAATCTAAGATGTGTCACACTTGCTTCCTTCACCTTGATCATGGCGTCTGGGCCCCCAGCTCTCTACCTTCCCTTCCACTGACTCCTATCCAACGTCCGCCTATGTATTCCACACCTCCATTTACAGATGCACCTCAGAATATGCTCATGGTCTGATCTACCCACATTTTCCTCTGAAATCATCATATAGACTCATAGTTTATTTATGAAATCATGCAATGATGGATTAGGATTTCAATTATGACTCCAGAACCATATTTAAGTCTAAACTTAACAAAAGCAGGCCAGTGACATGGCTGAAATTCACTTTTTCCACTACCGAGCTCATCATCATTGTTTTTTGTTACAAACATCATCTTATTTAATATTAAAAATGCTATCAATATCACAAATATTTCTTTCCTAGCTCTTATTCTATACCAATAATTCCCATTTTCACTGATGTCATCCTCTATTTTCATTTTTGGCACACCCTTTAAGTCCCTTTGTCTAGTGCCTAATTCAAGTCTTCATTTTTGAAGCTTATACCATTAAAATATAACGGGCTTGCTCTTGTTGACCAATTTAATAAACGAACATATTTATATGTATTACTTTATATAAAGGGAGATATATACATTTTATGTCAATGGTTCACTAGCAAGGCTTTTGAGTCCGACAATCCTCATCTGGTCTTTTCTAAATTCATTTATGGTGGCCTTTGGTAGAAAACTTCTCTAAGTTTCAATTTTGCAAACTCTCCAATGCAGATAATAAAATCTACTTCTCAGCCAGGCTCGGTGGTTTAGCTTGTAATCCCAGCTCTTTGGGAGGCTGAGGTGAGTGGATTGCCTGAGCCCGCGGGTTAGAGACCCGCCTGGGCAACTTGGCGAGACCTCATCTCTACAATCAATCAAAAATCAGCCGGGCGTGGTAGTGTGTGCCTGTAGTTCCAGCTACTTGGAAGGCTGAGGCAGAAGGATCACTGGAGCCCAGCAGGTCGGGGCTGCGGTGGCCAGGAGCGGCCACTGCACTCCAGTCTGGGTGATGGAATGAGACTCCAACTCAAAAAAAATAAAAAAATAAAAAAATCTATTTATCAGTTTGTAGAGAAGACTTAATTAAATGAGATCTTAGTTGTAAAGGCTTAATAGTTTGCATCAAATGTGTAAAAACGTTTCTGTAATCGCTTTAAAACTGATAAATAATGGAATACTAGAAGAGGAAATCTTCCATTTCAACCCTATGTTCAGGATCAATATTGAAATTATGAAAACTTCAAGAGATGCAGCACTCAAAAATAATTTGAATTTTTAGTAAGTCGATATTGTGAAACGGGGCTTGTAACTGTGGTCAAATGGGCTTCCCAATTTGGAACCCCAGAATAAGTCTCCGACTCTCAGTCACAGGAAATGTAGATGGGGAGCCCCCCCACCATGGGGGCCCAGCACACTTCTGTAGAAGGCATGACCCACCAGAGGAGGGGAGATCACCTCTGCAGGTGAGCGGCCAGTTTCCAGGAAAGCCAAAGGGGAACTGTCATTGGGCTACTCTTGCCCGGTCATCTTTGTGAATTCGCT
This sequence comes from Tarsius wallacei, assembly GCA_963574415.1. Lineage (NCBI taxonomy): Eukaryota > Metazoa > Chordata > Mammalia > Primates > Tarsiidae > Tarsius > Tarsius wallacei. The sequence continues at coordinate 10,406 of CAUYQG010084882.1, read as the reverse complement.
GGTCTGAACAGGAATCTCCCCAAAGAAAGATACCCACGGGTGAGTGGGACCGCCTCCTCGTGGCTGGGGAGGAACGGTTTCTTCTCGAGAATGTCAAAGCCCTCGATGTATGGTGCATGCTGGTCTACCAGGTACCTGATTAGCGGTCACTCCTTTAGGACCTTAGACTTATCATCCAAAAATAAATCTGATTTTCTCATTAGAAATCTTCAGTTATCCCCAATAACCGTAGAGGCAAATAAAATAAATAAAATGACAAAACGCCTTTAGAGATGCCTCAGCGCCTTATACATCTTTGCCACAGACTCTCTCCAGCATCCTCTCTTCTCTCATTTTCCCAAACACACTTAATCTAAAGCAGTTTGTGCCAATCCGGGCTCTACGGTCTCTCCTTGAGTTATCTCTTCTGCCTAAAATGTGCTTTACTCTTCGGCTTCGAAGTTAAATGCTAATTATTTCCCCTCTTGTGCACATTATGAGCCTACACTGCTATTTAGCATTTACTCCACCCCTCCAAATATTAATTATTCAGCAAATCTCCCCTATCTACTAAATTCTAAGTTGCTCGTGGATTGACTCCAAATTCTTTGGGGGCTTTTATTGCCACCCATCAACCAGGTCTCATTACAGTCATAGGAAGCACTTATATCTGCTTGATGAACATGAGTTAGTTCACCTGTATGATTTCAATCTCCAGACAACATATTGAGATTGCTAAATATTCCTAGAGCTTGCTGCATTATATAGGAGGGGGGCTCAAAAACCGGAATTATTTTATCTTTAAAAATTGTGTGTTTATTCTCACATGTTTAATTTTCCGACATCTTCAAAGTTTTCTCCATTTGATGCAATACACTGAGTCGAGATGCTTTTTCCACCGCTCACAACAGGTTTTGAATCCGTCCATTTTGAGGCCTTTTCGTGTTCCTGCCATTTTTTTTTTTCTTTCACTTCTTTCACATCTGCAAAATGTTTCCCTTTGAGGACATTTTTCATCCAGGGAAAGGAAGGTTGCTTGGGGCGAGATGGGGTCAATTGGGAGTGTGGGCATGGGGGTCAAAAACTGCTGAACACTCAGTGTGGTGTGGGCGGCTATGCCTGTAGATCACCCATCATGAAACGGGCAAACACACTGAAAGAATCTTAAAAAAAAAAAAATCACTAACACTGAGCACAGTCTCTCACAACAACGCTAGCTGGCACACGGATGTCGATGAGTTCCTAGGACACTTACTTAGCAGGGGAAGCCTGTACTACAAGAGGCCCACCCACGAAAAGTATTTTTGTATTTTGGTGGTGTCTGCCCTAGTATATAGGTAATTCATTTGAGCTTTACAAAAATGAAACACTGACGACTATGTTGCTTTCTAACAAATAGTATCAGAAATTCAAAATCAGCTATTTTTGCTCTATTATGACAATTCCCAGGACTTCAACCTGTAAAAGGAGTGTTGAAACAGCTAAGGTTCAGAAAGTCAAAGGGTAGATTTTTATGAATTTGTATTTCCTTCCCCAGAGAGATGTGTCTAACTTTTATGAGCTCTATCCCCTCAAGCCTCAAGGAGTTAGTAAAGTATAAACTCCTTATTCCCTCTATGGAATGATGTTATCATAGACAGCCATTATAAATGAGAGTCTAGATAATTTGCTTTATTTAGAAGTTTTTCCTAAAACCACCTGGCCATCCACTTCTTCATTCACGTATGGCAGTCAGATTTATGAGTTTGTAGACATAAGATTGCCTGCATCTTATGGGGAATTCAGGCTGGGGTGGGAAGAGACATGAGAAAGCATCCTTTAGTCAATGGGCTATTTTGATCAGACACTGCATCTTTAATCTTAAATCTTCACAGCACTCTGAAGAGTTAGGCAGTGCTGAAACACCACAGAAACATTCCCTGTGATGATGTGATGCAAAATATACTCAACTGGCCCCCATATTTGGCCCAATCTACGTTTTTAAAAAGGAGAGGGCTAAAGCTCTTGTCTTCTTTTGCAAGGGGTTCGACATTGATGGTTTCGTCAAGAATTGGAACTTTTTCAGTGTATCAACAAGTGCAAGCTTGCAGGTTTCACTCTCTTTGTTCTGCGCCTTATGCTGCAGTACACATCGAATGAACAAATATTATCTATCATCACTTGGCAGGAATGAAACATTTCCACTTGGTAGAAGTTTTACGTGGCAAAATCTTATTGTATTGCATTTAGTGGAATATCTGAATCTCAGTTATTGTAGTTGGTAAAATATTTTTTAGATCTCAGAATATTTATACCTCAGTACTTATAGTACTGTCCTTGGTAGAATATTTAGATCTCAGTTATTCTTGGTAGAAGAGTTGGGTCTCTTGGTAGAATATTTTACATCTCAGATCTCAGGTTTTACATGGCAAAATCTTACCATACTGTACTTGGCAGAATATATAGATCTCAGAATATTCGGATCTCAATCATTTAGAACATTTGGATTGTGTCAGCGTTTTATTGAATTAGATTTAACGTCACGCCTACAGAAGCAGAATTGTCTTCTCCAATCAAAATTTAATTTATATATAAACTGATAATCTCACACTCCATACATATACACATCCCTACCTTAAAGGGATATGAAAAGGTTTATTACTCACATACTGAGCCTCTCTGAGCAAAGCAGGGTGAATGCTGAACAAGTCCAATACCTGGCTTGGGTGGGAAGCTGGGCTGGGTTAATGGTTCCCACATGGTTTCAACTTCCTGTCCAAAGTCAAGGGAGAAGGAAGCAGATGTTCTTATTAGCTTCCCAGATGTGAGACAGAAGGTGAAGCGAGAAAGACAGAACTTAAAACTTTCCAGCCGATAAACACAAAAAATGCAGTCAGCTTATTACGTCGTCTCGTTTTGCATCTCATTTTACATATTAAGTAAGACATTTTATATAAAGCTCAAAGAGGTAACTTGCTCAAGACCACAAAACTATTGTCAGAACCAGAACTCATATCAGAAGTTGATTTCAAAGGAATCCGTTTTTTTGCACCATACTCACGTTACCTTCTTCAGAAGAAAATGACTAAAAATTAGCATGAGTTACTTGCTTATTTCCGTATGAAAATGTTTCCTAAGGCTTACTGTGGTTATAGCGGATCTAAAATGTGTCATTGCAATATCTGTGTACTTCTTGATATAGATACAATGTATTGGATCAGGACTCGTTTTTTAGAAACCACTGTCCTCTAAATCAGCAGTCTCCGACCTTTTTAGCATCAGGGACGGATTTCATGGAAGACAATTTTCCCGTGGGCCTGAGTTGGGTTCGGAGTTACAGTCAAATCCCACAGCTCATGTTCATTTGTAGCCACTGCTGGCGCTAGCCACACCGCCTCAGCTCCACCTCAAATCATCAGGCCCGCAATTCTCATAGGAGCTGCAACCTAGATCCCTTGCATGCACAGCTGGGTTTGCGCTCCTATGAGAATCTAGTGCTGCTGCTGGTCTGACAGAGGGCAGAGCTCAGGCAGTGCTACTAGCGGTAGGGAGCAGCTGTAAATACAGAAAAAGCTTCCCTAGCCCACTGCTCCCTTCCTGCTGTGTGGCCTGGTTCCCAACAGGCCATGGATGGGTATCAGTCCATGACCCTGGGGTTAGAGACCCCTGCTCTCAATGACAGAATATTTTGAGATGCAATGGTAAAACTCTAATCTTATAGTCCCCTTCCCTGCCCAAATAAATCACACAATTCCTACCAGCTGTGCTACATGTTGTACTGAGGGGGACAAACATCTCTGTCAGGTCAATTTCACTTGTTCAGAAACAACAGGGCTCCTGGCTAGAGCCCAGCTGGGCTCCAAGGGCTCCTGCTAGTTCCTTGTCCAGCTTTTTATGCCTGCTGCTGAGCTCCTGGTTCTGGCCCCTGCCTGTCTAAAACACTCATCTTCTGTCTCCTCTGGAACCTGACATTACTGCGTTTACCTTACTCTGTTCTCTGAAGTTGATGTTGGAGCACTGAAGCTTTTAGATCTGCCTGTCTCTCACATCCCATCACGGTTTACAGCCTGGTGTATCTAGCCTTCATCTTAGACCTAGTCAGAGCATCACGGGCAACACAGCAGAGATCCTCTTGCCTGCAGTAGTCTCCATCCGTGCAAAAAGACAGACATCATGCTTCCTTCCTCAGCACTGGCCCGCCTACTCCTTGACTGTGCACCAATAACGTGTAGCCACTCGTTAAAAGTCACATGTTTTTATTATTAAAAGCCAAATGTCTAAAAGTGACATATTTGACCTTACAGCCCATTATTAGAAGAGCATATTCTGTTTCCATCTGATTTTTTCCTAGAAGGAAGCTGGTGAAAGAGGTCTGTGTATCACTATGTTGAAGAGTTACACGGCGACGATCCTGATGATCAGTTGACAATAGACCGATTCCAAAACTTGACAATCATTTAAAAATCCCTCGTGGATGCCCCCTCATCCTTTCTGTCTTCTGTGGTGCCCACACCCGTCCACCTCAACAGCTAGTTCCGTCTCTCAATGACACTCACGTCGGTGTGTTCTCCTCTGGGTGCTGCCGCGTGTCCTCTCGGCTAGGTCTGTCTTTCCTCCCCTCTTCCGCTGAGGAGGCCCTCTTCTCTGGTCTCTTTGAGCCCATCTTCTTTTTGCAGGAACAAGTTCCACAAGCACAGCCCCTCGTTTCCTCCGCACTGGCTTCTGTTGTTAGTTTGCTAGCTCGCATAACTCTTCTCTGTTCTAAAAATCCTGACTCCCATTTTATACCCCTTGACCTAACGTTTCATTACCTTTCTCTCTTATCTTCACTTAACCATGTGAGTTCACCTTTCAGAAAACCTTTATTTTAAAAATGGGGTATACTTGGTCCCCCACCCCTACCTTGGGGAGGTGAATCTCCTTTTTCTCTCTAATTTACTTTCTAAATAAACTATATCTTTTTAATCTAAGAAAATGAGGCATAAAAATAGTTCTATAGGAAATTAAGTTTTAACCTCTTTGAATTTCAATTTCCTCTTCAAAGACAGAAAAAAAAAGTTTCTTTAAGTTAGAGAAACTTTAAAACAGTACATATTTATATAAGAATTTTTAATCCAAAACATAAACAAGAATACTCTTTAAAAAACAGGACAATTAAGTTTTGCTTTCTATGCATTACCTCTTTTTTACTTATTGGACAGAACCACAAAGAGGCAATTTTGTTTCTGGAAGTTGTTTGGAATGTGGATGTGGTTAAAAGACTTGAGAAGCAGAAATGTAATGAATCTCATTTCTTGGAAAACATTAGTCAGCCAATCAGTTTATGCAAAGGGACATTCTAGCTGAAATATTTATAGTGTGCTTTGTATTTTGTGATGAAAAGTATAGATGAGAATCAGCTTGAATACCAAGCATTCCTCAATATTAACTGTTTACATTTTCAACTGTCCTGACACATACACGTTTAAGAAATGAAGTAATTTTTTTGCAGCGTGGATCTTGTCTTCATTCTTTAATTTTAACTTGGACCTCAACGTTACTATTGATCATGAATACCTTACAGTGTGATCTTCGTCATCATCACCATTACCATCATCATTGTTATATTTATAACATTAAATAAAGGCTTTTTTATATATTTGAGGTTACCTTTCTAGGAGGCAAAGTTATGGTTTCCTGAGTCGTGAAATCAAAACATGCTCCCATGGGTGATGAACACAGTGATGTGACTTCTGCAGGAATCTCCAAAGTTGTACTCTAATATTTGATTCTCTCCTTCTGACTTAGAAATTGACTTGAATGAGAGTAATCAACCCAAATCTATGTGGGCAAAATGATATATGTCATCTTTACTGAAATAAGAAATGATACGATTCGCTGAAGTTATTTAAAACCCATTTATCATCTTAGTCATTAGAGTGGTTCTGCAAACATCCCCTGAATACCTCAAGGACCAGGAAATTTGGTACCAATTCAAAATACAGTATGCTAAACACCTGCTATTTTGGTGTCAACAATAAATGATTAGCAAGTACTATGTGAACAGATTAGTATGAATACTAAGAAAACAATGTCAGTAACAATACAATTGAAAAAAAAGACGCTAATAGTTTACTTTGAAGTGACATCAGCTACCGAAAATATACACACAGTCCCAAAACTGTTTAAAATAATCTGTATGTGATCTTCGGAAAATATCAAGCTAGAAAATAGTAACATTAGATTCACACATTAAACATATAGAATTGATATGTATGCATAATTTTCCACAGCATCTTTAATTATGAATATGGGAGTGGAGATTTCTCATACTATCTAGAGAAATAAATAAGGTATAATTTGTATCAGGAGAGCTCTTGCTGCTAAGAATTATTTTGAAGGAATTATAAAATATTTTTTGTATAAAAGGAACATATCACCCTTTTGAATTCTTTCTGTTTTTGACAGTCTGCACAAGTATACTTGAAAGGGTAATCATAAGGATTTTGGTATTACAAAGAATCAGTAGCTAAGATACCAAATTAAAAATAAAAACCACTTATTTTGTTTTAACCTTTATAATGAAAATCATTATCTTATAAAAAGAACCAAAGTGTGCGTAGTACTTCCTTGGATTTTTAAAGAGGCAATGAGCAGTAAACTCAGCAATTACTCATACATATTGCTCAGTGTCATCCGTTGAAGAGCAGTAAACTATAAGAAGGAGAGATATCATCTATTAAAGGGAGAGATTTTGGTCCGATTTCATACTCCATGAGTTCTCATTCTTCAGTGTAATGCTTGGATAATTTTATGCACAGCATTGCAAATAAAGGTAGGAAATTCTTGAAGTCTGTTTGACTTTGGGCTTAATTGAAATGCCTCTTCCACAATCGTGTGTGCTAATTCAACCAGCAAACTTGATGTGCTTTTAAATGATACAAAGCTAGATAGTATATCACATTTTGCAAATGATACATCCTGATGTTAAGAAGAATCTGTGTTGCTCTTACCAATCTACCGGCTGGAGTTTCTGTAAATCTCTTTTATCTGCACCAATAATTACCGTACTTCAGCAAGGCAGTTTTAATTAAATGTCATCCTTTAAAATCAAGAAACACTTACAAGGTCAAGTAGGTCTAGGATGAAACTAAAGTGTGCTCTCAAATCATGGATTACTTGATATTCTGCTATAAAGAAAAATTGTAAATGGGGCATACATAATTCTCCTCATACAATTTTAATGAGATTTTGACCAGTTCAGAATTGTTTTCTCTGTATAATTTTGCAACTGTTCGTTGAAAGATAATGTCTTCTTACTTTAGATATGAAAAACATTTCTACAGGAAAATATTTCATGCAAGAAATCTTATTTTTTATGAAAATGATTTTATGAGTCTATTCAGTTTTTGCCAAAATAAGTGAAAAAGCTACCAAGTGTACAATTCTTTAGCCGCTTTGCAGAAGTTCAAAGACACTTCTGTATACTCTTTGTACCGATGGGTATGTGTATAATTAAATATATTCAGTACATAAGAGATGTATTATTCCTAAGATATTAAAGAGATAGCCTAGATTATATGCCAATTTCTATTGTTTGAAAGAAACATAGAGCCTTTAAATACATAGCATTTTGAATACCATTAAAGCATACCTTCATTATTTTATTCAATTATTTTTTTATTTAATATCTAATATAAGTGTCAGCAGAAGACACAAATAAATGAGTAAATAATTATCAGTGGTAGTCAGAAAACTTTATACAGAACCAAGAGTTTTTAGAAAATGTGATAATAATATTTATTAATTATTTGAATGCAAAAATGACCTCAGATGATAAATGAATGAAATGGAAAAAGCAAGAAACAAAAAAATGAAAACAGCCTGGTCCCAGGTCACACAACGAGTTAGTGACAACACTGAGATTTCATTTTTTATTTTTTACTCTTATTTTTAATTATTTTTTGAGTAGTGGTCTCATTCTATCTCCCAGGTTGGAGTACAGTGTCAGCTCATGGACACCACAGCCTCGACCTCCTTGGCTCTGGTAATCTTTCTGCCTCAGCCTTCCAGGTAGCTGGAACTACAGGCATTCACTACCATGCCTGGCTAACTTTTTGTTTTATTGTAGAGATGAGGTCTTGCCAAGTTGCCCAGGCTGGTCTTGAGCCTGTGGACTCAGACAATCCCCTTACCTCTGCCTCCCAAAGTGCTGGGATTCCAGGCGTGAGCCACCATGTTAGATCCAACACTGAGTTTTGGACCTGGTTAGTAGGATTCTCCAGTGTATAATCTTATGGCTTAGACCCGTTAGACTCTGATAGGTGAAAAGTCACAGTTTAAGCAAGCTGGGCTTTGATGGACAGTCCCATCACAAGGGGAAACGTGGGCCCAGCCTGACGTATACAATATTTTGTGTTTGCGTGGCCAGACCTTCCTCTCCTATGTGGTCCGTCTGGGTCTCCAGCTCCATCTCACGCTCTCGGTAAAGTCACATGGCATGGGGCAGGCAGCATTCTCATCTCTGCATCTTTGCTTACGGCACCACCTGTGGGTGGAAACCCCTCTCAGCCTTTGCTTTTCTAGTTCGCTTTAAACCTCACCCCCATCGTTTCTTTAATTTTTTCCATCTTTCTAAAGTTTCTACCTCTTACAGAACCCTAAATATATTATGGTGGTGAATTTGACACAGTTTTTAAAACTATCTATGTAAGTATCAATAGTGTCTCATAAGGTAATTAGTAAATAGTAATGATAAGACAGCTGAACTAAATTGAATTGAACCTACATTTTGTCTTTTTACTGTTTTTCCCTCAGCTTTTTATACAGTGCTCGATACACATTACAATTCCGGCTCTTAATGACCAAAAGGATTAATCAATAGGTTGTAGAGTGTTGCATACCTGACAAGTGCTCACGACTGAGAGTCTGTTGGGCTTGAGTCTGAATCCCATTTCTGCCATTCAACTGGCATTTAGTAAGTTCAGATGTCGAGCCCCCATGAGCCTTAATTGTTCGTAACTGTAGAAAAGGGAAAATAACACTTAGGAGGCTAAGGTAGGAGGATCACTTGAGCCCAAGAGTTGAGGCTAGACTGGACAACATAGCAAGACCCCATCTAAATTAAAATTTTTGAAAAAGGAAAAATAAAAGCTACCTTTCCATGAGATCATCAGTACAGTGTGAGATAATGTATGTAAAATGATCACCACAGGACTTGGCATACAGTCAGTGTTCTATTGGACAATGTTCCACAGAACACGGTAGTTAGTACCGTAGTTGGTTTTTGGATTGCTGGTATCACGAATATTCTTGCTTTTCTTGCTTAAGAATATCCCAACATGACTCTTCAACTATAGATATATCATATTAAATTGGAACATTTATTAACTATTCAACAGAGATAAAATAGGAAATGTAGAATTAAAGGTTTTGAGTTAAAAAAACATACATATTCTTTAAAAAATGAGCATATTTTATAGGGGGAACTGCAGAAAGTTATAAGTTGACCAAACTTTAACAAGTTTCATCTGGCTACTAAGCCGTCTATTGATATTCATTTTCTAGAGACTGCTAAATTCTTCCACAATTCTGGAAAAAAGTCATTGAAATTTCCATTTCATTATGTATACTGCCTTTGAGAGACCAGGGGACTTTCCAAAGAGACATATAATATAGGACTAAAGCCATTTGAACCATTTGCAGATTGAAAATGAGTTATATTAGTGCAAAGTGAGACATTCTTGTAAATGTTAAAGACTTTTAAAAGACTTTTTATAATATCTTAAGATTGTTCATATCTATTCTAGCCATGAAGAAAGCTCCAAATTCTGTACTTTCTCAAGTCAAGGCAGTCAGTAATATACTTCAGTCACATGTGAATTAGTAAATAGTGCTACTAGAATTAAAAATCAATGCAGATTAAACCTTTTGTGAAATTTCAACTTAATTCAGGTCAATGTTTTCGGGCACTTTTCTAGTTGCATTTACTATCATTTGTTCAAAATAAAGAACGAATAGTCTCATGGTAAGTTAAGTTCTATGTTTCTCAAAGGGCAAAAATAACATTGCTTTAATAATTCTAACAGAATCTCATTTTAGGAAAAACAAATATTTAGGAAAGTCAAACAAAGTGTTTTTACATCAGCCTTAATAGAGATTGTGATTGTTTATTTGTAAATTTGAAATATAGCATTGTTGATGCTTAAAATATTCAGATTATAAAGCAAAATTAAGCTATTTCTTAACTTTTATAATTAAATATGTTTTGAAATACTAATAGCTATGTATAAGAACAATTTAGTATACACATTAAGAATACACAAATAAGCCGGGCTCGGTGGCTCAGCCTGTAATCCCACGCCTTGGGAGGCTGAGGTGAGTGGATTGCCTGAGCCCACGGGTTCGAGACCCGCCTGGGCAACTTGGCGAGACCTCATCTCTACAATAAATCAAAAAAATTAGCCGGG
>CAUYQG010084875.1:0-11678 GCA_963574415.1 Tarsius wallacei | reverse complement strand
TAACCTGTGAAAATTTAGGATAAAAGGAGCATGGAAACCTCCATTAAATGGCTTCTGCACTAGACAGGAGTCCAGTTTCTTTCTTTCTTTTTTTCTCTCTTTTTTTCTCTTCTTTATATCTATCCCTCGAATCACCGATGCTGCCACATCTTTTCAGGGACCCCCGAAACCTGCAGAGGCAGGCCCCCCACACAAAATCAAATGATGAGCATTTGAATATGAACAAGTGGTCAGTGCATAACAGAATATTTAGGATAAATGGCATTAAACAAAATGCAGTAAAGTTGGCCAATTAAAATTTTTTTAAAAAATAAGACGACATAAGATTCATGTGCTGAGGCACAAACAGAAGGAAAAATGCACAAATCCAGGAAAAAGAAACAGATCAGCATTAATCTTAGCCTTACTTGATAGCAATAAATGTGTTTTTTAAAATGACTAATTGAATACATGACAAGAAAAGACATTCCTGAAAAATAGCTAGCAACTGAGATCATATTGCTACCTTGCAGAAACTCAGACTCACAGTAACTTATACTGAAGCATGAAGACAAACAGAGTGAGGATAAGTAAACCACAGTAATAACTCAGGGCATTATGAAATGGCTGAAAAAAAGTCTTTACTCTGCAAACTTTTGGGCACAGTTTTCCTCCAATCTTGCTGTTTTTGTTTTTGTTTTTTTGCAGGAAATCACATGTGATGGATGGCATAATGGGTCATGAACATTTCAGGCTATTGTAGTTAATTAAGTACACAAACCAGAAAGGTGAAGAAGAAAACAGCTTGGATTGGTTATTGGCTATGTCTCTGACTTGGTATATTACCAAAAAAAAATCTCAAAGCACCACTCGGTTTTACAAGTTGTACCCTGTCATCTGATGAAGCATATATGGTTTAGCAGTGTAACTACTGAACCATATATGGTATCAGAGAAATATTGCAGATAGTCAAAATATCACAACTTTAACAAATATCATATGCAAGATTAGGATGGAAGGCAAGAGATACAGGAACTCAAAGACAAGAGTCTGTATCAGTTTATTCCACATCGCTCCAGAGGGCACACTCAGAATCACACAAAGAAGTAACAAGGAAGAGACTTACTACCAGATATGTTGCGCATCCAGGTCAAGGCTGAATTGACTAACTGAGGATGGCATTATAACAAAATGCAGTAAAGTTGGCCAATGTAAATTAAAAAAAAAAATAAGACAACATAAGATTCATGAGTTTTTTGGGAGGAAATCATTTTATTTCTCACTGGTTGCAAATATTATTTTTATTTTGTTGGGGCTTTTAAAAATTGGAAGATAATTTCTAGAGCACTTGACATGCATATTTGATATGGGAGACCAGAACACTAAGACATTTCACATAAGTCCTCAGATTGTCTGATTTGTAAGATAAAGTGATTGGCTTTAATTTATTTGAAGATAGATTTTCTGTGTGTGTGTGTAAGAGATGAAATTGAGGGAGAAGAAAAGAATTAATGCATCAGGAAAGGGAGACTAAATATTAAGTTGTCATTTTAGAAATGATATGAAATTAAATGAGAGTGCACATACTAAAGGTATGTCATATAATAATGATCCTCCATCTTTTTAAAGTCAAAAATGCATCTAATACCTGATAAACCTACTGTAAAGTCAAAATAATATAAATTGAACCATCCTGTCTAGCTGTTCCTCAATTTGTGATGGGGTGATATCCCAATAAACCCATGATAAGGTAAAAGAATTGTAGGTTGAGCCATTGTGAGTTGGGAATAGTCTGTGTATGTATCAGATTTCTGCATGTTATACACCCAATATAAACAACGTAATTATATACAAGTTGTGTTAATTAATTTTTAAATCAATTCACAGAAGAAAAGAGAATAAATATTGGTTTATACTGTCTTTTATAATTGCCTATAGCAAATGCAGATTTTTAAAATGCAAATTTGAATTACTTTCAACCTGAAAAAATTACCTAGCATTTTTGTAAGATTAGTCTGCTAGTAATAGATGTTCTCAGTTTCTATCTGAGAATATACTTATTTCACATAAATTTTTTCAAACATGATTCTTGGTTGACAATTTTTGTTTCTGTTTGTCCTTTCAGTACTTTGTTACCAGACTATCACCTGGTCTACATTGTTTCTGATGAGAAGTAAAATCTTAATCTTACTGGAATTTCTGTGGTCATTGCAAGTAATTTTTCTCTTGGTGATTTCAGTATTTTCTCATGCATCCTTTTATTTCAGCATTCTTACTTTGATATGGTGCATGAATGGGGTTTTTTCTTTTTCTTTTTTGTTTTGTGGTTTTTGTTTTTGGAGTTTTTGTTTGTTTGTTTGTTTTTTAAAATCCTACTTGGGGTTTATCAGTCTTCTTGGATGAACAAATACTTTTTTCATCATTTTTTCAAATATTTTTCTGCCTATCTGGCTTCTTGGATGAACACTTTTTTCATTATTTTTTCACATATTTTTCTGCCTATTTCTCTCTATCATCTTCTGGGTTTTCTGTTTTGTATTCTTTTTTGTTTGTTTTTTGGTACTCTCATTTTGTTTTCTAGACTGGAGCCCGCTGGCATGCTTATGGCTTCTGCAGCTTTGACCTACGGGGCTCAGGCGATCTTTCCATGTCAGCCATCTAGGAATCTGGAACCACAGGCATACTCCATCACACTAACTAAATTTTTTATTTATTGTAGAGACAAGGTCTTGCCAAGTGGCCCAGGCTTGTCTCGAAACCCTGGGCTTATGTAATCTTTTCGCCTCCACGTCTCACAGAGCTGGAATTACAGGTGTGAACTATTACATCCACACAGATTTAGTAGATTTTCTTGAATATATAGTTGTTCATTTACTACATACTTGCAGAACAAATTTTACATGGTTAATTTTTAAATGTTTTAAACATTAAATTATTTTTGTTTGTGACTGGGGAGGTGGTTTATCATATTATTCACACTACCACAGGTTGCCTTTAAGATAATAATTCTATTCTTTGATGTTCAGTAGCTTAACCACAATATATGTAATTGAATTTGCTTTCATTTATCATGTTAGTGGCTTATTTTATTTCTCAATCTGAAAGCTCTCTCCTTTTTTTCAAAATGCTGGTGTTCTCAGCCATATGGTTTACATATGGCTTATTGCTTTTTTTTTTTTTTAACTTTATTTTACTCATTTTCCCTGGAATATGTAAGTTAGGTTGCACAACCTCAACATATCCACATATCTTAACCTCTCTTTTATATTCTCTAGTTCAGTTATCTTCAAATTTAGCATGTATCAGAGTCAGCTTACTAAAAGAGATTGCAGATCCCCACTCTCCAGATCTCTGATTTCATAAATCTAGGCTAGGGCTTTAATTTTTTTACTTCTAACAAGTTGTTTTTCTTTTTTTTGAGTTGGAGTCTCACTCTGTCGCCCAGACTGGAGTGCAGTGGCCACTCCTGGTCACTGCAGCCTCGACCTGCTGGGCTCAGGTGACCCTTCCGCCTCAGCCTTCCAAGTAGCTGGAACTACAGGCACACGCTACTACGTCGGGCTCATTTTTTGATTTATTGTAGAGATGAGGTCTCACCAAGTTGCCCAGGTGGGTCTCGAACCCGCGGCCTCAGGCAATCCACTCACCTCAGTCTCCCAAGGCATGGGATTACAGGCTGAGCCACCGAGCCCGGCACCTCTAACAAGTTTTAAAGTGATGCTGATATTCAGATTTATGGACTACACTTTGAGATCCAGTGCTCATATATATCTCTGTGCTGATTTTCGATGATTTCCTGAAATTCACCTTTCAGCTTACAACTTTCCCTTCAGTTATTTCTGATTCACTATTTATCTTCTGCATCTGAAATTTCAGTAACTAGTCTTCATTTATAGAAAATCTACTTCGATTTTTTAAAAATTCTGTTTAGTCACAGCTTCTTTTCCTTTCTGTCTGGTTTCTGTATTTTGTCTATTGATCCTCTATCTCATCTTAACATACATATTGTAGAGCCTCTTTCAGATTTTATCATATATCAAGTTAGGTAATGCTAGTTCATATGTGTCATGCCAGCAGACTCACCATTAGATAGACTTATTTTTTCATGTTTTTGTTAACTTTTGATATTGGGTTACCCTTGGCAAAGATTATTTGTCCATGAGAGTTTTATTCATGTTGGCTTATAGTAGTTTCTGTTTAACTACTGTAATCTGGAGTTTTATTTCTGTATTTAAAATCTACATCTTCTGATTATCTTTGCTTCTCCTCATCCATTTTTTACACCAGTCATTCTTACAATAAAAATTACAAATTCTAGCCGGGCTCGGTGGCTCAGCCTGTAATCCTAGCGCTTCGGGAGGCTGAGGTGAGTAGATTGCCTGAGCCCGTGGGTTCAAGACCCGCCTGGGCAACTTGGCGAGACCTCCTCTCTACAATAAATAAAAAAAAAATCAGCTGGGTATGGTAGCACGTGCCTGTAATTCTGGCTACTCGGAAGGCTGAGGTGGAAGGATCGCTGGAGCCCAGCAGTTCGAGGCTGCGGTGGCCGGGAGCAGCCACTGCACTCCAGTCTGGACGACTGAGTGAGACTCCAACTCAAAAAAAAAAAAAAAATTACAAATTCTAACCTTTTTCTGTTTTCTGGGTCAGAGTTGAACTTTGCTGTCACTTTTAAGGCACAATAGATTTCAAGCATTGGACTGACTATTTGTAAAACTCACCACAGCCCAGTGCTGTTAAGATGGACTGCTCCCCAGTTCTACAGAAAGAACGATTGTGTGTAGGAAGCCTTAACTGTCTTATGCAATGATAGATTCTAGCATGCAGAATAGTGTCTGACATAAAGTAGATGCTCAGAAAATGTGTTAAATGATTGCAGGAAACTTGTTACACTGACCTAACCAAAGAAATTGTTGTAGTCTCTTTAATCAATGTTCCACATTTCAAATATCAATTTCCAATCAGAGTCCTAGCCCGAGTCCCCTTTCCTAACTGAACCCCAAAGACTGTTCTAAACCTTCTGTAAAAGTGAGGAGGGAGGTGCTCTGTGGGACAATGACTATTTGTAAAACTCACCACAGCTCAAAACCCTTTCTTTGCTGAGATTCATGTTCTTTCTAATGGAACAAGCACCCTGTACATTAAGAAAAATAAATTGGATTATTATTTTAACAAACCTATAAAAGAGGAAAAGTTGATATGCTAATTACTGAGACCATGATGTAAGCAGAATATAGGGTAAAAACCAACAGTATTAGAAGGGTTCATCCAGAGTTACAAACATGCCCAGTGTTCCAATGTTCATGCCTTTCATTCATAGTCAGAGTCTTTTTACTAGGATAAGAGCAGACAACTGATATAAGTAAAAATCAGTCTTTTTGTTTTTTCAATGTTCTCTATATATTTGGCAATAGGGTCACATCTAGGCTTTGACAAATAAAAATTCCCCCATTAAATCTTATAAGTTTTTAATGAGTATGCCCAGAGTGTAATTATTTGTATGGTTTTTGTTTGTTTGTTTTTGTTTTTGTTTTTGTTTTTTTTGAGTTGGAGTCTCACTCCTTTGCCCAGACTGGAGTGCAATGGCTGCTCCCGGCCACTACAGCCTCGATCTGCTGGGCTCTGGCAATCCTTCCACCTCAGCCTTCCAAGTAGCTGGAACTACAGGCACGCACTGCACAGCTAATTTTTGATTTATTGTAGAGATAAGGGCTCGCCAAGTTGCCCAGGTGGGTCTCGAACCTGCGGACTCAGGCAATCCACTCACCTCAGCCTCCCAAGGCGCAGGATTACTGGCTGAGCCACCGAGCCCAGCTATTTGTATGATCTTAATAAGTTGTATAGTGGAAACTGTTAAGGCTGAATCAGATTTTGCTGATTATCTTCCAAGTTAAAATCAAAACTTTTAGACCTCTGCTATTTTTTAATTCAAATAATTACTCTTTCCTAATCAATTTATTCAATAAAATAAGCTTCTCAGGGATGTCCTTTAATCCCATTGTGACTCAGGTATCACTTCTAAGACCATACAGCATACAGTATACCCATAGCAGTATACCCATAGCATTACATTTACTGTGATTTAGTATTCTATGCTTCTTGGGAATTACATCTTATTTTAATAAACCTCATAGCTGATGTGCCTGGCACTGAGCCTACTCAATACATGTTTGTTAAATGCATGCATGATATCTCACACTCACCTATTCTACTTGATGATTATTAGCAAAAGCATTTGAAAATCCAGGAGCATGAAAAAAACCTCTTCCTCATTAGATCATTCCTTCCTAATATTATGAAAAGCATTTAAAATGTCTGTGTCAGCCAAATAGATTCAAATTATACAGCCAGAATATTACAGTGTAGCTAATCAAAAGTTAAAATAACAAAGAAAAACTGGAACCCAAGGATGCTGGGCAAGATGGCGATGGGACAAGTCAAACTGTGAAGATCTCCATATAAGGTGGCTACTGAAGATGGTTGCACATGCCCCCCACAGTCACTGCCTCCACGGGGGTGGCTGCTATAGCCTGTCACAAGCAGCAGCAAACTACAGTCACTGCACTATAGCCTCCACAAGGGATTACTTCTGTGGTAGCTACCAGGTGCTGAGCAGCTGCCTGTGCTGCAACTCTCAGCTCCAGCCCCAGGGAATTCCTGGCTCCCTCCCCCACCGCAAGCCTCCCGCAGCACACCAAACTGCAGTGCCCAGCTATCTCACTGGTTCCCAGTGCCTGATGCCAGACACACACCATCATCACCCTTCATAGTGGATCAACTGGGGCCCTGGACGAGCGGAGAGAGAGGATTGGGGAAAGTCAAGAGGAGTCCATACCTGGTGAGGAGCCATTTTCCAGGTAATGATTTGCATTGCCCCACTCAGCTCCTTATAGCCTCCACTTAGAAGCATAAGGTAACCTCACCAAACCAGGAAACAGAAGCCCCTCCCCTAAGCTGAATCAGACACAGACAGTTCATTTCTGTGTGGCATCCCTATCAGGCAGCAAGCCAAGGGAACTGGCCCAAGCTATGAGTAACCTTATCTGCCTACAATGAAAGCAGAGGAGAGGGGCTAGAGATCAGAGCTGAAGAGAGTTTACACATTCAGGAAAGACCTCAGAGCTAGTCTAGTTTCTTTTTTTTTTTGAGTTGGAGTCTCACTAAGAGGGAAAACAGACATACATACCAACTAACAAATGAAAAGAGACACAAAGCCACTCTGTCGCCCAGAATGGAGTGCAGTGGTGGCTCCCAGCCACTGCAGCCTCTACCTGCTGGGCTCCAGCGATCCTTCCACCTCCGCCTCCCAAGTAGCTGGAACTACAGGTGTGCACTACCACACCTGGCTAATTTTTTGATTTATTGTAGAGATGAGGTCTTGCCAAGTTGCCCAGAGCTGAAGAGAGTTTAGACATTCAGGAAAGACCTCAGAGCTAGTCTGGATTCTTATTTTGATTTTTTTATTTTATTGCTTTGACTGTTTGTTTTGTTCACTTTTGTTTGCTTTTTGACTTAGACTACCTATTTGTATTGGGGAAGAATAATCAAAAGGCATGATTTTATTAGATAGTCTTTGTGTGATTACTGGTATGCTTCAGGGAATTTTGTTTGTTTTTTACTCTTTTCTGGCTTTGTGTCTCTTTTCATTTGTTAGTTGGTATGTATGTCTGTTTTTCCTCTTAGTCTTCTCACTCTCCAACTTCCTCTTGAGCACTCCTTCTTCCATTATTTTCCTTTTTCTTACCTTCTTTTGTTCCATGGAGCAAACCTAAACCCCCACCACATGGACAGATTGTAAGGCAGTGGGAAGTGGGTTCTAGTGTTCTCATGCACCTGTTGGTGAATACCGGGATCTGCAGATAGATTCTGAATCACAGCTTCCCCCTCAATTAAATCTCAAAACTGCAAAAAGTACATCCCCAACCTACAGTATGCCTCAGAAGTGAAGAAAGTCAGAGATCGCTCAAAAGGAAGAACAGGAGATTGCACAAAAAGAAGTAAAAGCAACCCCACATTCCCTTAAAAACAGAATTAAAGAAGGGGAGGGAAAGGGGGGTGAGAAAAATCTACACAAGTGAAGAAAAACCAAAAGAAGAACATGGATCTCTCAAGACCCCTGGGAGGTCAGACATTGAGAAAACAGACTTTGGAATGCTAACAATGAAGAGCTCCCAGAATGACTGGTCTCAAGCTACAGACCCAGATATCAAGACATTATTGGAGAGATTAAAAAGAATTGAGGACAAACAAGAGGAAACTAGGAAGGAGTTGATAACTGAGATAACAGTAGTAAAAAATACTGTGAATGAAATAAATAACAAACTGGTAAGCATGGAGAGCAGAATTAGCCAAGCAGAAGAAAGAATCTTAGTGCTTGTGGACCAAAATATAGAAGCAACCAAAACAGTCAAAAAAAAAAAAAAAAATAGAAAGGATCCTTTAAAAGACAGAACAAAACCTTCAAGAGATGAGCGATTACTTCAAGAGACTGAACCTAAGAGTAATTGGACTTCCTGAGACAGAAAGAGACACAGAAAATACCCTGGAACAAACATTCCATGAAATTATTCAGGAAAACTTCCCTCATCTCATCAGTGATGTTAAAATTCAAACACAAGAGATTCAGAGAACGCCTGCAAGACAACAAATGAGAAGACTAACTCCCAGACACATAATAATTTGCATAAAGAAAGTAAGTATAAAAGAAAAAATCCTAAAGGTAGCAAGAGAAAAGGATCAGATTACCTACCATGGAAGACCAATTAGAATAGCAGCAGATTTATCTATAGAAACCCTTCAGACTAAGAGAGCTTGGAGTCCTATCTTCAAAGTTCTAAAAGATAAACAATTTCAACCAAGAATAACCTACTCAGCCAAGTTAAGCTTCATCAGTGAAGGATAATTAACATCTTTCCCAGATATCCAATCCCTAAGAACTTATGCTCCCTCCAGACCACCTCCACAAGAAACTTAAGAAAGTATTAAACACAGAAGAAAAGGAAAAAAGAACAACTGTTCTTCACAAGAGTACAGGAAAAAGATTAAAAACACACATGAACCAACCCAAAAACCAAAAGAAAGACAATTAACAGGAAAAACAACTCTATAAGAACCTCATGATAGGGATCAACTCTCACATTTCAATAATTAGCCTGAATGTGAATGGACTAAATGCACCACTGAAATGATATAGAATGGCAAAATGGATAAAATATCACCAGGCAACAATATATTGCCTCCAAGAGACTTGTCTCACTAGAAAAGACACTCACAGACTCAAATAAGAGAATGGGAAGCAAAATTTCAGGCAAATAGAACACAAAAGAAAAGAGGAATTGTGATCTTAATCTCAGACAAAATACCCTTTAAGCTATCAAAAATTAAAAAAGATACAGAAGGCCACTACATGATAAAAGGTTCAATACATCAACAAGAAATATCCATCCTAAACATATATGCACCCAACATAGGAGTTCCAACTTTCATAAAGCAGCTTCTAGGTAAACTCAAAAAAGATATTGCTCTAACACTATCATAGCTGGGGACTTTTATACCCCACTCACAGATCACTAGAACAAAAAATCAGCATTGATATCTGGAACCTCAATGTGACTCTTGACTAAATGGACTTAATTGATACCTACAGAACACTCCACACAATCACCACAGAATATACATTCTACTCATCACTGCATGGAACGTACTCTAAGATCAACCACATCCTTGGCCATTAATCAAACGTAAACAAATTTCCTAAGATTGAAGTTTTGCCATGCACCTTCTCAGACCACAGTTGAATAAAAATAAATATCAACACCAACAAGGTTCCCTCAAAACTCACAAAGACATGGACACCAAACAGCATGATGCTAAACAACTGGGCCAACACAGAAATCAAAACAGAGATTAAAAGATACCTGGAAACAAATGAAAATGAAAAAACATCTTACCCAAATCTCTGGGATGCCATGAAAGCAGTAGTAAAAGGGGAATTCATATCTCTACAAATGCACATTAAGAAAATGGAAGGTTCACAAATTAACAGCCTAACAAGCCACCTAAGGAAAGTGAAAGAGCAAGACCACCAAAACCCTGACTTCAGCAGAAGAATCCAGATCACCAAAATAAAAGCCCAAATCCAGGACATAGAAGACAAAAAGATAATACAAAAAAAAAAAAAAAAAAAAAATCAATGAAACAAAAAGCTGGTTCTTTGAAAGGACAAACAGATCAATCGTCCCCTAGCTAGACTGACCAAGAAAACCCCAAATAAACACAATCAGAAACACAAAAGATAAAGTCACGTCTGACCCTGAAGAAAAACAAAAGATCATTAGAGACTACTTGTACACTTGTATGGAAACAAACTTGAAACCCTTAAGGAATTGGAGAACTTTCTGACATCACACAAACTGCCTAGTTGAAACAAGAAGAAGTGAGACCCTAAATAGACCAGTAACAATCAAGGAAATTGACTATGTAATAAGAAAACTATCCACAAAAATAAAATAAAATAAAAGCCCTGGGCCAGATGGCTTTCAAGCAGAATTCTACAAGACAAACATGGAGGATCTGATACCAATCCTACTGAAAGTATTCCAGGTGATTGAGAAAGATGGAACTCTCCCAAAATCATTTTATGAAGCTAACATCACATTGATACCCAAACCTGGTAAAGATCCAACAAAGGAAGAGAACTACAAGCCAATATCTTTGATGAACATAGGTGCTAAAATTCTCAACAAGATCCTAGCAAACCAAATTCCACAACACATATCAAAAATCATCCACCATGACCAAGTAGGCTTCATCCCCAGAATGCAAGAGTGGTTCAACATTCATAAGATCATACATGTAATTAAATACATCAACAGATTTCAAAACAAAAACCACATGATTATATCATTAGATGCAGAAAAAGCTTTTGATAAAATCCAGTACATCTTCTTGATAAAAACCCTTGAACATTTAGGCATATGTGGAACATACCTCAAAATAGTAAAAGCCATTTACGAGAAACCCACAGCCAGTATACTCCTAAACAAACAAAAATTGGAACCATTTCCCCAGAAAACTGGAACAACAAGGATGCTCACTCTCACCCTTTCTGTTCAAAATAGTTTTGGAAGTCCCAGCTAGAGCAATCAGAAAAAAGGCAATCGGTGTATCCAAATAGGAAAAGAGGAAGTCAAGTTATCTCTCTCTGCAGATGACATGATTGTATACCTTGAATACCCAAGAGAATCTGTCAAAAACCTCCTTTCACTGAAAGAGGACTTTGACAAAGTCTCAGGGTATAAAATAAATGTGCAAAAGACAATCATATTTCTTCACATCAATAATAAACAAACAGAAACCCAAATAAGAAGCACAATCCCATTCACAATAGCCACAAAAAAAAAAAATGAAATACCTCGGCATCTTCCTGACCAGAGAGGTGAAAGACCTTTACAGTGAAAACTACAAAACACTGCTCAAAGAAATTAAAGATGACTCAAACAAGTGGAAAAATATCCCATGCTCATGGATTGGAAGAATCAACATTGTTAAGATGTCCATCTTACCTAATGCAATCTACAGATTTAATGCAATACCCATCAAATTACCAACAACATTCTTCTCAGATCTAGAAAAAATACAGGAATTCATATAGGAACACAAATGACCAAGAATAGCCAGAACAGTACTCAGCAAAAAAA
>CAUYQG010084873.1:0-41661 GCA_963574415.1 Tarsius wallacei | reverse complement strand
CTGCTGCGCGGCGGCCGACGCCAGGCTGGAGCACGGCTTCTCCGTTCCCGCTGGCAAAGGAAATAAAAGAACAAAATGACAGATAATTCAGCAGATCTGAACTTCTGTTCGGGCAAAAAAAATCACATTTGTTTAAATGATGTGTCTCCCGGGAGCCGTTTACAGGGGCCCGCTCCGACAGCGGCGTTCAGGTGCCTCGGGAAGCCGGTGTCCTGTGAAACCCGCGCTGAGCTCAAGCGTGTGTTTTTCTTGTTCCCCGCGCCTCCTCTCCTCGGGTTCCGGCGAGCGTGAATGCACTCGGCGTGTCTCAGCCTGTGTGTCACACGCGCCGCGTGACCGTGTCACAGAGTGAGAAGTTGCGAGTGGAGTGTCCAGAGACGCAGCGGCGCGGGGTGCGCGCGGTCTAGCGTGCGGATGATGCCCGCAGCCTCCCGATCGTCCCAGGCTGTTCTATAGAAAACTTTTTCTTAACGCTGAACAAAACGATTTCTTTTTTTAAATCGGAGTTATAAGTATACTCCAAGTACAGAACTACTTCTGACTTCAAATTTTAAATATTGGGATTAACATTTAGCTGTAGGACTGTAAAAATAAATGGCCAACATCTCACAGTTAAACGGGACCGTGCAAATATTCAACTTCTTCGCTCTCTTGGAAATAGGTATTTCTTGGGACAATCGTAA
Organism: Tarsius wallacei; assembly: GCA_963574415.1. Classification (NCBI taxonomy): domain Eukaryota; kingdom Metazoa; phylum Chordata; class Mammalia; order Primates; family Tarsiidae; genus Tarsius; species Tarsius wallacei. Next base: position 40,978 of record CAUYQG010084873.1, on the reverse strand, counting down.
GCTATTAAGTAAAACCAAATTAAGTTGGAGGCTTCATCAACAAATTTTTTTCTCGACTTACCTAGTGAGCTTAATTCAAGCATATGGGAAATTGTTTTGCAGAAATTTCTTAGGTACTGAGTTTTTATTTACTGGGGGGAAAAAAAGTTCTTGCCAGACTTTAAAGAAAAAGTCAAGTTGTTTTTTAGGACCGGTTGTTTGAATTATAAATATATCCTGAGTGATTCAGGGTTCTGTCATTTAGAACCACAGCAAACATGAGATGTAATGATTATAATAAGACAATTAACGCTACAATGACATGTTTACTGCTGATAACTTTCCCAGAACCACACCTCTTAATATTATGTTGGTTAAAATTTAGAGGAATTTCATGACATCATAACTGCCTAAAGTTCTGCCATACCAGCAGCAGCCTTTGCTAGTCCCTCAAGGGTCAAGTTTCTCTCATTACCCAGCTGTTCTTTGATAGCATTAATATTTTAAGGAGTGATTTGTTGGCGCCTACCTCCCATTAATTACATTCCCCGTGCCCAGTGGGATTCTTTTCCTTCGGACACCAGCTATAATTAATTCCCCCACTCAAAGCTCCTGTCTACTTGACTTATTTTATTGAGAGGGCGTTTTATCCGAATTTAGCTGGATGGCATTTACTCATGGAAAGTCACCAAACTCCCAAATTTCTTGATCCTTCATAGGTCTGATGTGTGTGAACATTAAACAACTGTGTACCAGGCTGTCATATCGAAGTCCTGGCCCTAGTGCTTTTAAAACCATTATGACAATCTGAGGGGCTTGGGCGGGGGTGGGGGTGGGGGGGTGTTTGGTTTCTTCTCATAGATGATCTCCACAAAATTGACAAATTTTAACTTCAAACGTGATGCCCTGAGAATTCTCTTTGCCAACCGTTAGAGATTTTACCTCTTTTTAGATGTATTAAACATTCAAAGTTTCTGTTACTGTTATAATAATATGGAAGATGGAAAAGGTTCTCATAGTCCCCCGAAAGACTCTAGGGGCAGGACATGTATAAAGAAAATAAAGTCTACAATATCTGGGGGAATTCTGAAGAGATTTTAGACATTCTTTATTGTCTCTTATCTCAGTAACACAAATTCCATATTTTAGTGAAGGACACATAATCATAAGAGATCGTTTCCCCAGCCTATACTCTCCTGTGGCCCTGCTTTCAGGAAATTCTGTAGGAAATGAGTTAAATGATATGATGTCTGGGATTTGCTTTAATAAACACCAGCAAGAAGGGAAAGAGGGAGAAAGAGAATGAGAGGGAGGGAGAAGGAAGAGAGGAAGGAAAGAAGGAGAGGAAGAAAGACCAGGGGATGGCGCCTAGGAGTTCAAGACCAGCCTGGGCAACGTAGCAAGAACACGTTTCAACTAAAAAAATAAAAATATTAGCCAGTCGTGATGGCACACGTCTCTAGTCCCAGCTACTCAGGAGGCTTAAGTGGAAGGATCACTTGAATCCAGGAGGTCGAGGTTGCAGTGAGCTGTGTTCGTGCCACTGCATTCCAGTCAGGGTGACAGAGTGAGCACCACTAACCCCCTCAAAAAAAAAAAAAAAAAACTAGGGGGACAACAGAGAAGATGGCTAGATGAAACTGAAATGCAGCCGGCAACATGTTGATAACTGTAGCTGGCCGAAGGGAACTTGGAAAATAGAAATGCAATTCTCTCAGTTTATGTATGAATATACATTGCAGAGTAAAAGTTTTTTTGATAAGAATCGATAGCAGAAGAAAACAAGCCCTAGACTATATTTTTAAACCTTGTCCTGTTCACTTATCTCTTTTATATTCTTTGGATCGGTGTGAATGATCTGAAAAAAAGCGAAAACAGAGGAGTGAAGAAAAACTGGGCCACGTGGAAGCATTAGAAGGGGTTTGGGAAGGAGCATAGACTCAGGAAAGAGGGAGACGGCCAAAGGAACACACAAAAAAAACAAAAACAAAGGACAGTGCACTTTGGCTCTGGAAGTCCACTCTGACTTTATTTGCATTGGGCCCAGAAACAAGATAGAAAGGTTTCTCAAGCCTTCCTCAAGTCCCTTCCTGGAGGGATTACTTTATCACTAACTTTCCTTTCGTTACTTTGTCTAAGACTTCATGCAGTTCTCTTCCTTGGAGCCCTGGCTAGAAATTCTTTTCCAAGCCCCTGTCAATCTGAGTTCCTGAAAAGGTGTTTTTTGTTTGTTTATTTTCTCTCAAATGTGCTGTGGCACCCATCACCCCTAGAGAACAGCTGGGTGCCCAGAAGTGTTCGCCCAGACCCAGGCAACCCGGCGCCCTGCCAGGCCCCTCATGCTATCAGGCAGCCTCAGCCTCTTATCAAGAGGGAGTTAGACTACGGCCCTTTGAACAGTGGCTCTCTAAAGTGATGAAATGCCTGGGCATCTTGTTAGAATGCACACCTTTACTCACAGGATCTGCAGCGGGGCCTGGGGTAGTGTATTTCCAATGCATTCCCAGGTGATGTAGAGGTGTCTGGGTTGAGGACCCTACTGCAGGCCCCTCTGGTCTTCCTCTGCCCTTGTCCCCAACCACAGGGAAGGGAGTAGCTAGAGCCACAGGGCCGTGCCCACCCAAAGCCCATTTCTTTCCTCCCTGTGCCACCCTGTGGCAGTGCAGATCTCGGCACTACCTATTCAAACAGGACAAAAGCCGCTTTCAGGTACTGTAGAGACCTCTTTGTGGTTGTAAGATTCCCTAGGAGGAGGCACCTAGAAACTTGTACACAGTTGGGCATAGTGGCTCATGCCTGTAATCCTAGCACTTTGGGAGGTAGAGGCAAGAGGATAGCCTGAGCCCAGGGGTTCGAGACCAGCCTGGGCAACTTGGCAAGACCTCATCTCTTCAGTAAATCAAAAAAGTAGCCAGGTGTGGTGGCGCGCACCTATAGTTACTGCTACTTGGAAGTATCACCTGAGCCCACCTGAGGAGGAAGGATCACCTGAGCCCAGCAGTTCAAGGCTGCGGTGGCTGTGAGCGTGCCACTGCACTCCAGCCTGGATGGCAGAGTGAGACTCCTACTCAAAAAAGAAAGAAACTTGTACAAGTAGGCTGGGGTGTCCAGACCTGTGTGTGGGAGACCTCTCAAGACATAAGATGGAGTCAAAGATGTGAAGAAAGAGGGTGTGAGGGGAACAGATTCAGGTTGGTGGCTTTCATGACATTCTCTGCCCTGGCTCAAGTTTAGTAGACCTGTTGCCTAGTACATCATGGAGGCTCTGTATATAGTCATAGCGAGAATAAATGAGTGACTGAGTAAATGACAGAACAAGAGTTTTTCCTTAGTAATTCCAGTATTTAACTATACACATCAGTCTCCCATTAATCTGACCTCCTTTTTCATGATTGTATACTGGGATGGTGTTTCACACCTGTAATCCCCGCACCTTGGGAGGCTGAGACAAGAAGATTGTTTGAGCTCAGGAGTCCAAGACCAGCCTGGGCAACATAGCAAGACCTCATCTCTACAAGAAATTTAAAAAGTAGCTGGGTGTGGTGGTACGCACCTGTAGTTCCATCTACTTGGAAGGCTGAGGAGGATCACCTGAGCCCCGGAGGTCACCATGAGTGGTGATTGTGCCACTGTACTCTAGCCTGGGTGACAGAGTGAGACCCTGACTGTAATCCCAGCACTTTGGGAGGCTGAGGCGAGTGGCCTGAGCCCACGGGTTCAAGACCAGCCTGGGCAACTTGGCGAGACCTCCTCTCTACAAAAAAAAAAAAAAAATTAGCCAGTCGTGGGGTATCGCACGCCTGTAATTCTGGCTACTTGGAAAGCTGAGGCAAAAGAATCGCCAGAGCCCAGCGGGTCGATGCTGGGGTGTCGGTGAGCATGCCACTGCACCCCAGCCTGGGTGATGCAGTGGGACTCTGTCAATCAATCAATCAATCAAAACTGACTGCAAGCAATGCACGACTAGTTGAGAACTTGTTGCAACTCAGTGACATCTGTTTCACAACTCCATAAAACTGCAGTGGAGGAGAGAGCAGGGTGAATTTCCAGGGCAGCGGGTGAGGCAGTCAACTGGTGATTTAATTGTGACTGGAGCTCATCAAGAAGTGTCCTGTATGTCAACACTGCCAAAACAGGGCAGTCGTCAGCACATCTCTGATGAGGACAGCAGTGACGCTTGTCCAAGAGGATAGAGCTAAGATGCACAGGGAATGGGTCAACACAGTAGAAAGAACACTCTGAAATACCGTTTTAAAAAAAAACACTGGGGACACCAATAAGGGAGAGGAGGAGAGATGGGTGTTCACTATCTGGGGAATGGGCCACCTGAGATCCAATTCCCACCACTACAAAATATGTCCAGATAACAAACAGGCAAGTGTTCCCTCTGATTCTAAAATAAAAGTTAAAAAAATTGAGAGAAAGAAAGAGGGAGAAAGAAAGAGTGAACACTTCAGTTTGAGTCAGACAAGTCTGGTTTGGAGTGTGTTGAGGTCATGACTGATCACATGACCTTGATCAAGCTCATTTCAGCATACCGAACCTCAGCTTCTGTGCCTCTAAAATGGGGTGGGTGGGAGGGAAGAATCCTTATCTTGAAGGATTGTTATAAGGATTCGTAATAAAACATCTGGTCTGGCACGGAGTTGGGACTTCATAACTGGTAGGTACTCTTATGATTTCCCACCACCAGCTGATCTGATATATATCTATCTGAATAATCATGGCAAGTTTCCTGCTAATCCCAACAAGCCTATTCTCTGATTAATTTGAAGAAACTATTTACAGTTCCCCTTCCTTCACTCCCTTGTTCATTAAATGTGCCCACTCATAAGCACTGGTAATTGGAGGGTGATGATTTCATTTTTATAGTTGTTCTCCCGAGACGTGGCCAAAGTCAGGAGAAGAGGAGGATAAGGCTAGGTGTCAGATGGCCACAGGGTTGGGACAGGCCCTGCTGGACCGACCTTATTTCAACTGAATTTCTACAAGGGGCAGCCCCAAGCACAGGTGGGCATTTAATAAGAATCCGATTAGTCTGCGATTCCATATTATGTCAGTAGAGACGTGATTTATGAACATGGGCCCCTGGCATCCTTCCAGCGTGTGTATAGTAGAATGACATTTTTCATGCAGAAATATAAATTAAATTAATTGGCATCCATATTTAATTGAAACTTCCTTGACAGCCGATGGATTCTCCCCCAACACCACCTCTTTCTCAGCAAGGGGCATTTCCTTCTGAGTACTTGCAGACTGAAGAGAGGCCAGCCCCTATTCCCTGGGCTCCTCAAGGACTGGCTTTCAGCAGGGCTTAGCTCAGCACGAAAAGTGAACCGACCCTGAAAAAATGGTGAATTGCTTCTCCACAGCCGTGTTCTCTTTCAGCGAGGGAAAGGTTTCTCAGAGGAGAAAGAAAACACAGAGGGTTCTTGTCTTGTTTTCGTCTTCTTCCTTCCCTTCTCATCTTTGTCAGCCTTAACAGAATGTTTCAAGAATCTTTAAATCACCCTTAAACTTTGAAAGCTACGCAGAATTCTTTTGAAGGCTGCTACGTAATTTAGGTATCTTTTATTTTTTCTCCTTCTTGAATACTCTGGGTCTGGTTAGCTCTGTGGATGACATAAGAGGTCAGTGAGGCAAGGTTCTGCCTGCCACTCCTGCAGGTCAACTAAGTTTCCCCTGTGTCAGGAATGCTGAATGCACACTTGACCCTGGCTTATAAACACCTGCTGTGAGTTATTTATTCAAGGGCACCAGCCACAAAAGTTGGATGTATGAGACACAATCGAATACGCAGCATGGAAAGTGAAGCCAGCATTGTGCACTCCCACAGCACATGTGTCAGGAGTGTTCTCTTCGTAAAGGACAGTGCCGGTGCTGTATGTCTCGCATGCCTGCCACCTTGTCCTTGGAACCGTGCTTTGGGGATTCTTTCTGCTTCGTATGCTCCATCTTCTGATTTTGTTCAACCATTCATTCTGTAATCACCCTCCCTTTGTATTTATTTAATGTACTTTTTGTAATCAAGGACCAGAAGAAAACTTGCCCTTGGCATCTTGCTTGGTTTCTCCAGTTGAATTGGCCTTGAAATTGCAACCACACGTGAAATCACCCACAATGCTATTCTAATTCAGCAGGTCAAAAACTGGGCTCCAGAAACTCTTTAGTTAGTATGCCACACCCCTCCTCTTGTCTTCCTAAAAAAGGCCTAACATGTGGCAAAGTCTGCACTGCATTTAGGTTACTTTATTGATAACAGAATGATTTACATCCCCACATAGAACCTTTCTATATCTATCATTCATCTATCTATGTATCTATGTATATTTAACTGTCAATCATCTATCTATAATCTATCATCTATCTACCTGTCTATCATCTATCACATATCTATCATGTATATATTGTCTATCATATATCTCTCATCTACTATGTATTTATCATCTATCATCTATCCATCTATGTATCTATCATCTATCTATAATCTATTATCTACTGATCTCTTCATCCATCTGTCCTCTATCCTCTTTCTATCATCTGTCACCTATCTATCATGTATCTATCATCTATCATGTATCTATCTCTTATCTATTTATCACCTACCTATCATCTGTCTATTATCTATCATCTATGTATCTATCATATCTACCCATCTATCCATCTATTCATTTATCTACCTATCAATCTATCCATCTATCTATCATCTATCTATCATCTGTCATCCATCTATCTGTTATCTATCTGTAGAATTTTCTCCTGCTCTAACCAGAATTCCTTCCCACCTTTTCTGATAAGAGTACCCCACTTTCTCCCATTCCTTGTGGAGCAATCAAGGTGCTCCTCCACTCCTGGCCAAGGGTCAGACTTGGATCTTGCTAAAACAAGCAGAATTGCTTATCTCTCTGGACTCGAGGTTGGTCAGGGATGAGCACATGACTCAGGCATGGCCAGTTCTCCCATGAGATTTGTTATGTGGACAGTGAGGTGGGAGAAGGAGGACTGCTCTTCCTTTTACACGTGAGCTATAGGGATGTTTGCTTGGGGCATCAAAGACACAATCTCTGCCTTGTGGACAAGGCCTGAGTGAGAATGAAGCCAACCCAGGGTCAAGAGGAAAAGAAAAAAGGAGGGACTTAAAGTGTTTGATCCAGCAGTGCTTGAAGGTAACACCATCCTGAGCATCCCTGTGACATAAGACCGTACACACCCTTATAACTCAAGCCCATCTGAATTGGGTTTTGATCATGTGTAACTAAAAGCATCTTTACCTTGTTAGGTGTTTGTGTGTGCAAAAGGTAGGTGGAACTCATGTTTGGAATTAAAATCATTAATGGTGCATGAGACTCCGAGTTAAGACTATATTCTTGGAGTCATTTATTTGGTGAGTTCTAAGCCCATCTCTTTATCAGGGCCATTTTGCCCCCCTGATCTCCCCTTAGGTGGGAGAGGGAAGTAGCTTACCTCACCTCGAGAGGGCAGGGAAGTCTGACTGCTCTGCTCTGTCCAGATCCCACCTGCTCCCTGTCACAGGGTGCTGGTCTGAACTGGTTTCTGGGATGAGTCCTCTGAAGAAGTCTGTGGCTGACAAGCACTTGGCTTGTTGTCTAGGCTTGGACAGGGTCCATGACCTTCCCTTCCCCACTTGCCCTGTTTTGATTCTCACTAGTGCTGTGAATATTTCTACCTTTCCTGTACCTGCCTGAGGTCCAGCCCATAATGAGCAGTTGACCCCTGGTCTTTGGCTACAGGGTGAATCATCCTCAATGTGACAACTCGGCCAGCCATCACCATCAGCTGTCTTCCCTTTTGCCCAACATAGCGTGGGGGACATTTTACATCCCTCCACAACACACACAAACCAGTGTTCTAGCTCAATCTCTTTCTCTGCCTGTTCCAGTGTTCTAGTTCAATCTCTTTCCCTACCTGTCCACCCTTCACTGCCATTTTAACTGGTTTCTCCACATTAGAGCAAGACCACACATCATGGCTGTCTCCCTCAAGAGTCCCAAATACAGAAATAGGCAAAACCCACTCTGTTTTTGATTTACCCTGAATTTTCTGATGCCTTTGCATCTTACTTGGACTTAAAAAGGAGTAACCAGAACACACTCGCCTCACCAATTCCTTCTTAAATTTGTACCTCCTTTTACCCACACTCCGCTGGGGCCAGCAGTAGCGGGCTTCCCCTCCTTTTTCCCATGGTTCAGGGACTTCCTCTACTGACATTATTTACTGAGTTCTTTCTACCCATGACTCTTCATAAATCTAAAGTCACACAGGCATAGCTCCTAATACATAAAGGAGAGCATAAGGAATTTGGAAAATCTTCAAGATTCTCAAGACTATTGTCTCTTGATGAACTTAAAAAAAGAAATCCCATATTGATAGCCAAAATCTGAACGTTGATCTTTTCTCTCTTTTTCTTTTCCATTTTTAACAAATTCTGAGCATCTGGAAGTAAATGGTTGGCCTTGATTGTATAAAGGGAAGATTATGAGAATGGAAATGTATTGTTAAAATTATTGACATGATTTAGTAAATATTATCCTTTCACAAGAATAATTTATGTTAATAATTATCATCACATATGGTGGTCAGCTTGAAACACACTTAGGTATTTTAAATACTTCGGGTCTGTGCACATAAACACACACACACTTGGTTTTTCCACCATGAGAGTTGGGGACAGTTGTCCACCATAATTTATAAGAGTGGGTGGGCCCATGTAAGCATGGAAATAACCCTACTTCTCAGTCCAAAAGAGAAATTTCTAGTCAGGAAAAAAATGTATTCTTCCAGACCGGTAGTCAGCAAACTTTCTGTAAGAAAAAAAGTCAGATAGTAAACATTTTAGGCCTTGCCAGCCATATGGTCTCTGTCACAACTACTCAGCTCTGAGTTTGTAGTATGAAAACAGCCATAAATGATGGGTATGGCTGTGTTCCAATAAAACTTTACTTATAGACACTGAAATCTGAATTTCATGTAATGTTCACTTGTCACAAAATGTTATTCTTATTTCTTTTTTTGCAAAATCAGTTAAAAACGTTAAAAACCACTCTTGGCTTGTGGGCAATACAAAACAGACAGCAGGGCTAGGTTTGGTCCACAAGCCATAGTTTGCAAACCCCTACCCATATCCCTTTTTTTTTAAATTTGAGTATGTTAATTTCTGTCTCCTTCCCACTCATTTATGATGCAAATTAATATAGCCACAGCAGCAACTGAGGCCAGTTCATCACACTGACTCTGCCAATGCCCCAGTTTGCTAGCACTTAGTGCAGAAATTGCATCACATACCTGGGCTAAACAATGAGTGTGTGACCTGGGCATGTTGAGTGACATCCTTCCAGATTTGCAAAATACATTCAACTGACCCAAAGAAACTGGTGAAGACAAGGATCGTGGTTTCTTTCTGTCCCTCTGCAGTCCCCAGACTTCCTTTCCTGGCCGAACACTGTTTGACAGAGGCCAAATTGTGGAAGATTCTGAATAAGTAGCAAAGAGGAGGTTGTCTACAATGAACGTGTTAAAGCCTCCGTCTTCACCAATCTGGATGGTATTCCTACCAAAGCAATATCCTGTGACAGCTCATTGCAGTCAGTATGTCTTGGGCTTTGGTCATTGGAATGAGTATGTCTTGTGCTTTTGGCAAATCCATAAAAAGAAGAGTGAACCCATGAGTGATGAAGAGGAAATAGTTCAAATCCTGAGAGTAAGATCTGATGCCTTAGCAGACAGGCCTCGCAGGGATATATCATGAGTCATTCAGGAAAGTTTACATCCTAATCCATCTACGATCTGTATAAGAAAAAAGGAAGTGTACCATACAATTAGAAAATGTTCCCATTTACATCGCTAAAATATTCATGGTCTTGCTATTTTACATCAGCTATCTGGAACCTTCAGCCATCCACAACTCATTCCCACCAGGTCTGGGGTAGCCCTGTGTTACTGTAAAATTGCCTTCTGGGGGATTTGTCACCGTCACTCAAAGTGACTAATTTCTATATAACACTATTTTTATTACCCAGAGAAAATTCTAACTAAACAAACCAATGTGTGCAATATAATTTCTCACCAGAATTGCTCTGGCCTTCAGACTCCTGGCCATCATTCATTTTCACATTACATAATTTAAGTTAATTGAATGAAAATATTCTAACATTTTGATGGTATAGCTAGACCTCAAAGGTTTCGTTATAAGAAGGAAAAATAAGTTATTCATACAAAGAAACACTCTTTTAGGGAACTTCTTATGCAATGGTGATAATTAGTGAACATTGGGGTTTTTGATTCATTTTTTTAAATTTCCCTGAATATAAAAGTCACAAATAGCAGTCAATTTTATATTACGCTCTCTGGTGTGGAAGGTCTTTCTGAATCATTCTTAAGTTCCTACTTTGTGTTAGGTACAAGGGTAGGTGTTTGCCATGTGTCACCTTATTTAATTGGCACATCAACCCTATGAGAAGACTTAGAATTTGAGTAAGTCACCCAAGGTCATAAGGCCAAACCAACTGACTCTAGACTCTTGTTCCCATGACTCCAGAGTCCAAATCCATCCCCTGAGTTGACTGTTCACTACGAGGTTGCTGCCCAGTGAGAACAATCAGAAAGCATTTAATTAATCCATTGATTGTTTTATTTATGTGTTTCAAAAATTCAAGGTGATAGATTGTTCTCAATCAATAATCTTTTTTGTATTTACTCAATTGACCCAACATCATTTTAAGTTTAATATATCCATTCGCTTCTACTTGGGGAGCCCAGGACCCCACACGATTTTTAAGTCACTTGACAAATTAGCAGTAAACTAAAGAATCGAACATCCCAAACTGTCCCTTCACAGTGAACATCACACACACCTTAGCTGGCTGACAGTCTAAATGTGGGAGTGTTGGAGAAAGTGTCATTCCATGGTTTTGTTCTTTTAATTAAAAAGCTCAGATTTCCAGGATCACAATTTAATTAAGTTTTCATCCTTGGATAGTTCTTTCTGCAATTAAACATGGTTTTGTTTTGTTTTTTTTTTTCAGTAATAGCTGGGCTCTATAGTATGTTAAAATTGACTTTGGGGATTTCTTCTTTCATTCCCACTTGTGTAATATTCAGCTTTCACAAATGTTGTGAGTCGACAATGGGCCTTCAGAGCAGAGTTATTACTTAGCAGGAAGAATAAACAAACTTTCAAATGATGGATCTGATAACTTGCAGCTAGTGAGAAGTCATTTTGCTCTGGAAGAGGGCGGAGAACACTCTGGAAGGAACAGAAAGACGGTAATACTGAAGCAAGGGGTGCATGAGACACATGGGAGGCTCAAGCGAGATGGAGACTTGTGCCCCATGCTAAGGAATTTGAATTTTATCAAGATTGTGATGGAAAGCCATTGAAGAATGTTTACCAGGAACACTTACTCCCTAAGTTTAGTGACCTTGTAGAGGATGCATTAGAAGGGACAGAGTCAGAGAAACAGAGGCTAGATGAAGGATTCTGAGTAATCCAAGAGAAATTACTTAGGCCAGATCTGGAAAAAATGAGGTAGATATGTCTGCAGGTATTTCTAGAATAACATCCAGCTCTAATTCAGGGGCCTTTCCTGAAAAAGAGAATACACGTCTATGTCCTAGATACCGTGCTAAATATTGGGCACATTCCTCTACTACAAACCAGCAGATTACACATGGAAATAAAACTGCCCATGCATTACTGGGCTCTCAGGATGAAGGACAAGTCTCAAGAGGAATAAATGGAAACTTTGGTAGGAACCACATGCAGACTTAATCCTGAAGTCCTGTCATGGTAAGTCCAAGACTCGGGCTAGCTGAAGGGGAAGAGAGCTGCACTTGAAAATCTCACAGTAGGCCCGGAAGACTGTCACAAGTTTCGATCCCCTGGTAACTAGAAGAAACAAATGCATATCTTCTCAGAAATGATGTCTTCAAGCAAATATGAACTCACAATCAAACATAAGCAAACACATTGAAGGGGAGAATGCCATATGTGAGAGACAGCGGGCAATTAAAATATAAATTTAAACTCTAAAAGTTTTAGAATTTGAAAGTATCTGATATGGCGTATTAAAAATGATTTATGTTTGTTTAAAAAAAGAAAAATGAAATTAAAATGAGCATGCAAGAAGAGAAAAGCCTATTAAAACTATTAAGCAAATTTACCAAATATCCAAATATAAATTTTTTAAGTAAAAATTATAATTATTGAAATATAAGTCTGGTCGGGCGCGATGGCTCAAGCCTGTAATCACAGCACTTTGGGAGGCTAAGGCGAGAGGATTGCCTGAGCCCAGGGGTTCAGTATGGGCAACTTGGGGAAACCTCGTCTCTAATATATATATATATATATATATATATATATATCTATATATCTATGTATTTATTTATTTATTTATAATTAGCTGACTGTGGTGGTGCACGTCTGTAGTCCCGGCTACTTGGAAGGCTGGGGCAGAAGGATCACCTGAGCCCAGCAGGTCAACGTTGGGGTGGCCATGAGCGTGCCCTTGCACTCCAGCCTGGGTGACAGAGTGAGACTCTGACTCAAAAAAAGAAAAAGAAGGAAATATAAACCTGCAATCCCAGCACATTGGGAGGTCAAGGAGAGAGGATTGCTTGAGCCCAGGAGTTCAATACCAGCCTGGGCAACATAAAGAAACCTCATTTCTACCCACCCCCAAAAAAATAGCTGAGTGGTGGTGCGTGACTATAGTCCCAGTATTTGGAATACTGAAGCAGAAGGATCACCTGAGCCCAGGAGGTCCAGCCTGGGCAAAAGAATGAGACCCAACTCCAAAAAAAAAAAAAAAAAAAAAAAAGAGAGAGAGAGAGAAAGAAAAACAAAATATTGCTAAAAACAAGTTCATGTATGTCACTAATCATAATAAATGCAAGTTGATTAAACCAACTGAAGATTTTCTGATGAAAGAAAAACAAAACAAAGAAATTATAAACTTCTTTAAAAGACAAACTTAAAACATAAGGATTCAGAAATATGGAACGTAAAAAGAAAAAAAAAGGTGAGACAAACATTAACTTTTTAAAAAATGGCTGTAGATATATTAATATCAGATAAAATAAACTTAGAGATAAAAGACATGATTAGACATTAGGAGGATCACTATATTATAAGAAATTCACAAGGGATATGGATATAGAACAATTTTAAACTTGTATGTACTCAATAATAAAACCTTCACATATAGAGAGAAAAATCAATGGAACCACAGAGGACAATTGGTAGATAGTCAACATATTGGGAGATTTTAGCACATCTATCTCAATTATTCATAAGTCAAGAACACAATAAACCTTTGTGAGGTAGAAATTTGAAAAATACAGGATTGATCAGCTTGATTTATTAGACAGTTATAGAACCCTACCTCTAACAGTTAAAGAATACACAATCTTCAAGAAATCTACTCTATAACATGGTGACTGTAGTTAATAACAATGTGTTATACATGTAAAATTGACTAAGAAAATAAATTGTAAGTACTTTCACCACAAAAAAATGATAAGCATGTGAGATCATGCATATGTTAATTAGCTTGATTTAGCCATTCCACAACATATACTTATTTCAAATATGTTGTATACCATAAATACATACAAATTTTTATTTGTCAATTAAAAGTAAATGAATAACTTTTAAAAAAAGACTACACAATCTTCCTCAACACTATGGATGATTTTAAAACTTGATCACATATAAATTCACAAAAATGCAAACACTGTATATTTCAAATATTAGGTATCATGTAGATTACAGTCTATAAAGAAAAAATTTCATAAAATTTAATAAATATTCCTGGGATAACTGGTTACCCACACAGAAGAAAAAAAATGCATTAGATACTTACCTTAGACCGCACGCATAAATCAGAGCCACTGGGAAATCAATGGTTCGGCAGCAAGGCTGAAATTCATCCTCTCCAGTTGGAAAATGGAAGCAGCAACTCGAGGAAAGATGGTCTACTGCAAACGTGCTGCTGACAGACATCTTGGCAAACAAGTTATTGGAATTTGTGAACGAATTGGTTCTTACCTACAGGATGCTTTTAGCGGGATATATCTGGTTATTAGACTGATTGTGGTAAACAAATTTGAGACCTAGGGATTTATGGTGCATAGATGGAGAAATTTCATTTTCAAAATGGCCTCTTTCTGTATTAGAGACGTGAATCTCATGTATTGCTTAGAGACCTCATACACTAATAGGGTCCAGAGTGCATCCACTGTGCAAGAAAGGATCTGAAGAGTGACACTGATGGTTCTAGACCTTCCCTGCTTCCCCTGGACCACACAATTACCTTTAAATTATTTGTAAAGCTTAATGTTGGGTAAGAGCTCTCATTCATTTGAGTTTGATTTGACAATCTGATTCTTTGTTATCTCAGACACTATAAAGAAAGTAAACAGCCTGGGCAATAAAGCAAGACTCTGTCTCTACAAAAAATGAAAACTTAGCTGGGTGTGGTACTGTGCACCTATAGTCCCAGCTACTCAAGGGGCTGAGGTAGGAGGATGACTTCAGCCCAGGAAGTAGAGACTGCAGTAAACTATTGTGCCCTACCACCCCAGGCTGGGTCACAAGAGTGAGACCCTGTCAATAAAATAAAAAGAAAGTAAAAAGAAAAAAAAAAAAGACCAAGCCACAGTCAGGCAGAGTTTATTCACAATACAACTAACCAATGAAGGATTACTCTAACAAATATATAAAGAAGTCCTACAAGCGGGAAAATAGGAAAAAATACATGAATAAGCACTTTCCAAAAGAAGATGCACAATTGGCCAAAAGTGTATGAAAAGCTGCTCACTCTTATGAGTAATTAGAAATTTTAAATTAAAAAGCATAATGAAATACCTTTTTATATAGCTTGTTGGCATAGATATAGAGAAACAATGGCATTTATATACTGCTAGTGGGAGTGTAAAATAACTTCAAAAATAATTTGCTGCTATTGTGCTGTATAAGGTACCTTATGATCCAAAAATTCCACTCCTAGATATAAACTTTAGAGAAACCCATGCACATTCCTGTGCCAGAAGACAAGAATGTTCACAGTAGCACTATTTGTATCAACAACAGAATGGATGAATAACTCTAGGTATATTAACAACATGCATTAAACAGTAATATAAATAAATGAACTACATGTAATATGAGTGAATCTTCAAATCATAACACTTAGTAAAATAAGTGTTATTGAAGACTACATATTATATTTTACCATTTTTATGAAGTTCTAAACCAAACAAAATTTAACAATAAAATGTTAGGGATACCTACATATTTGGTGATGCTATCTTAAAGGAAGAAATCATGACACAATTCAGAATGGTGGTTATCTATCCGTAGTAGAGAGAATAATGGTTCTCCAAAGATATCTATGTCCAAATCCCCAGAACCTGTGAATATGTTACATTACAAGGCAAAAGGGATTTTGTGGATGTGATTAAGTTAAGGATCTTGAAATGGGAAGAGTATCCTGGGTTATATGGGTGAGCCCACTGTAATCACAAAGATCCGTATAAGCGGGAGGCAGGATGCTCCGAGTTGGAGAGGAGAAATGATCATGGAAGCAGAGAGATTTGAAAATCTGCTGGCTTTGCCAATGGAGTAGGAGGCAATGAGCCGAGGAATGCTTTAGCCTCTAAAGGCTAGAAAAGACAAAGAAATGGTTTTGTTACTACAGCCCCAGATACAAAATAAGCTCTGGAACCCCCAGAAGGATGCACCCTTGCCGACGCATTTCACACTCTGATCTCCAGAACTGTAAGATGACAACTGTATGATGTTTTAAGCCCTACATTTGTGATAATTTGTTACAGAGGCAATAGGAAACTAATTCACTACGAGAAGGAGTCCAAATCTTGGGAAAGCAAAGCTCTATAATGCAATAATATCAGTTAATGTGTGCATTCCTCAGCTGAGTGAAGTCTTCATGAATATCTGGCTGATGATTCTGTTTCTTAACTTATATGTTCTTTTTATTAAAAAAAAAAAGTTCACAGACAGTACACACACACAAAAGGCAAGACAGAAAAGCAGCAGGTTTGGGAAGAAAATAATGAGAGGGGCTTTTTCCCTACATACCTCATTTGAGATACTAATGGAAAGTTCCAGAAGAGAGGCTCAGAAGGCAGAGGGAGGAGGAGACAGAGGCTCAGGGAAGAAGTCTAGACTCTCCATCCTTCAGATGGTGATTCAGTCAGTGGGTGAATTACATGGAGTGTGGAGACTGATAACCAAGCCCTCAGGTGGTCCCTCAGGTAAAGAAAGACGGAAGAAGCCCACAAAGATGATTGAGGCATGCACTCAGGCAGAAGCAAACACAGAGAGAGTGGAGAGACCCTCGAATGCATCATGTTTAGGAATTCACTTACATAAGTTTGTGAGTTCATAGTGGGTGGTGGTGTTCTCAAAAAATCCACTGACAAACCTCCTGGCAAGGTATTTGCTATATCAGATATACCAGGACCTGAGTGGCTCCACTAACCTTCCAGAGAGGCCCAGACCAGCTCTGATTGGCTCTTCCTGTCACCAGGCTCACATGGGAAGAGAGAGCAGTGGGTACCTGGAACTTGGGGAATCTACTGTCTTGCTCCACCAGAGCAGGGCCCGGCCAGCTCAAAAGCACCCAATTTCTTACCTTTGTATCTACACCTGAGATAGAGACTCAACGATTTGCACTACGAGGTTGTTCATGCTGTGACTCTTGCCCTGTCTGTCCTGTGTGTGACTCAGAGGAGCAGCTTTTTCACAACATTGTTGTCTTAAAGCACATCCATCCACTTCTCAGACCTGCCAGGTGAAATAAAGACATAGGGCTAGGCGCAGTGGCAACATTTTGGGAGGCGGAGGCAAGAGGATTGCCTGAGCTCAGGGGCTGGAGACCTTGTCTCTACAATAAATCAAAAATCAGCTCGGCATGGTGTCACATGCCTGTGGTTCCAGCTGCTTGGAAGGCTGAGGCGGAAGGATCGCCTAAGCCCAACAGGTCGAGGCAGTGGTAGCCATGAGCTTGCCACTGCACTCCAGTCTGGGCAACAGAGTGAGACTCTGACTCAAAAAAAGAAAAGAAAAGAAAAAAGAAATAGTAGGCATAAGAAATTATGAAAATTACAACCTACTCTACAAAAACTAAAAGCTATGAGGAGCCCAGAGGGAGCTGTGTGTGGAGATGGCCCTCCAATGAATATTTTACACTTGGCATGTGAGGACCAGATTGGCTTGTGTGTTTGTTACTTAGCACGTTGTGTGTGCGGGTTGGTTCTCATCACTTTCAGTCTGAACACACTGAAACTGCAAAATGCAAAACATTTGTTCTCTAAGCATCATGCCAGTGCTCTATGCGAAACATTCTTGTTTCTACTGCCAGTGAATGACATTAATCTCTTCGGGAAAATGAATTAGCACTTCTTGGAATTCACAAACATTTTAATAATGATAACCTGTGGATATTTTGTCTTTCTTTTACCTACAAGTCAATCTCATTTCCTTTCCTTTCAAGATAAGGAAAGGGCCTAACTTAGAGTAAGAATTTAGCTATGTGTAGTAAATAAATACCTATGAACATGCAAAATTTGAAATAGTAAAATATATTTCCGAGAATTCCATTTCTACCCCTAAAACAGCACTTTAACAATTGAATGTCACTTTCACATTGTTTCCATATAAGCTCATATAGGAAACAGCATGGTGCCATCTGTTGGTGAATTCTTGGGTAGTGCTGGTCTCTCTGGTATTTCAGATGTTGATATTATCTTCATTCATTCATTCAAATATTCTAAGCATTTTTTATGTGTGAAGAGCCACACTACATATTATTAAGATTAATAAGGGCAACCCCCTTGGGTCCCTCCCTCTCTGGGAGCTTTTCTGTTCTCTTAATAAATCCTGCTTTCTAAAAAAAAAAAAAAAAATTAATACAAGAAGTTAGGCATTTATGCTTTTATTTATTTATTTATTTATTTATTTATTTATTTATTTATTTATTTATTTATTTTTTGAGTCAGGGTCTCACTCTGTTGCCCAGGCTGGAACAATCACAGCTCACCGCAGCTTTCACCTCCCAGGCTCAGGTGATCCTCCCACCTCAGCTTCCTTAATAGCTGGGACTACAGATACGTGCCACCACGCCCAGCTATTTTTTTAAATTTTTGTATACATGAGGTCTCGCTATGTTGCCCAGGCTGGTCTTGAACTCCTGGGCTCAAGCAATCCTCCTATCTTAGTCTCCCAAAGTGCTAAGATTACAGGCGTGAGCCTCCACATCCAGCCAGCATTTGTGTTCTATTCCAAACTTCTGGAATTTCATACCATTGTACTGCAACACACATAACATCCTAGTTCCATGTTTTAGGGAACTGTGTATAATCCATTGTGTTAAGAATTTCGGTAACCCTGAAAACAGATTTGGTAATCCTAGATGACTTCGCTCACAATGGCTTTGTGGGCCAAATCAAACACAAAGGAATTAAATAAAATTAGAATTTTCCACCCCCACCCCACACACATACACATTGAAACCAACAACTTCCATGTTGCCAAACCACTGGTCAGTTTTCAGTTCACGTTGGAGTACACAAGACAGGAGGTAAGCATGATCACAGCTTACCTCAACCTCCAGCTCCTGGGCTCAGGTGGTCCTTCCGCCTCAATCTCCGAAGTAGCTGGGACTATAGGTGTGTGCCACCACTCCCAACTCATTTATTTATTTTTATTTTCTGTTTTTGTATTTTTCTGTAGAGACAAGGTCTCACAATGTTGCCCGAACTTCTGGGCTCAAGCGATCCTCCCACCTCAGCTTCCCACAGTACTGAGATTACAGGCAGGAGCCACTGCACCAGCCCTCTTTTGAATCTTCTTTACCCATAATCCCTCTCTTCACCATATCTGCATCGTGGAACACCCCATGGGTTGAATCCTCAGAAGTTTCTTTTTTTACTACACTCTCTCTTTAGCCTAGAGCTGAGCCCCATCCAGTAGAAATGTCATGGGAGCCATGTTTGTATAACAACTTTTAGCTCTCTGAAAGTAAACAGTGAAATTCACTTTGATTATATATTTTCTAACACAATATATGAAAAGCGCTGTCTTTTCAACATGTAACCAATATTAAAAGCTAGTCATTAGATATTTTACATTTTTGTACCATCTTCGAAATTTGGAATATATCATATTTATAGCATATCTCCATTCAAATGCTACATTTTCATAGTAAATGCTCTATCTTCCTTTAGATTATAGAGCAGTTAGAGTAAGACTTTCCAAGCATACTTAAAAGTTTTCTAAGGACTGAGTTGAGTAGTTCATTCTTACATTTAAATGTAGGCCAGACACGGTGGCTCACACCTGTAATCCCAGCAATTTGGGCAGCTGAGGCAGGAGGATGGTTTGAGCCCAGGAGTTCGAGACCAGCCTAGGCAACATAGTGAGACCTCACCTCTACAAAAAAATGAAAAATAAAAAAATTAGCCATGTGTGTAGTCCCAGATACTAGGGAGGCTGAGGCAGAAGGATCATCTGAGCCCAAGAGGTCAAGGATGCAGTCAGCCGTGATCATATCACTGTATTCTAGCCTGAGTGACAGAGTGAGACTAAATAAAATAAAATGTAAACAAAATTCAGTTCCCAAGTCTTGTTAGCTACATTTCATGGGCTCAGTGGCTACCAGTAGTTGTAGTGTTGGACAGCACAGCTCTAAATGATTATATTTATTTCTAAGGATTTAAATGAAATATATATGCTGGTAATCCCCAAATTAGATCTCCAGCATGGAACTTTCCCTTGATTGAGTTATCCAGTGAAGTTGTCTCATAAGGCAAATTTAATGTTTTATTTTGTTTTGGTACCCATCACCACCTGTGTCCACCCCAAAAGGGGAAAACTAAGAAGTCCTCCTTGACTTGTCTTCCCACTCCACAACTAATCCATCAATTTCACTTTCAAAACTATATCTTTAGCTTGACCATGTCTCATCCCTTTTATTCCCACCTCATCAGATCCCCGTCATCTCTCTCCTAGACCCCTGAAGCGGCCTCTTGCCAGTCTCCCAGCCTCTCCTGTGCTTGTCCTTCAATCTATCCTCTACAATGGAAATCCAGCCATATCTCTTTCTGCCACAAATTCTGTTACTGAGAGCCAGGCATGGTTGCTCATGCCTGTAATCCCAGCTACTCAGGAGGATGAAGCAGGAGGATCCCTTGAAGCCAGGAGTTCAAGACCAACCTGGGCAACATAGCAAGACCCTGTCTCAAGGGAAAAAGAAAATCTTTAACTGTCTTCCTGTCCTGCTTTAACAACACATTCGGGCTCTGCATGACCTGGTCTGTCTTCATCTCCAGGCTGGCTCTGATCATGAGGCAGGTTTTACAGCGTAGGTCAGACATAGATGGGATTCTAGGAGGCAGTTTTAAATTAAATAGGGTAAGTATTCAAGTATCTTTCTTATCAGCACACCAGACCTGACTACCCTTCAGGTTGGAATGTGGATTTACCAAGGCAGCCCACCCTCTTAGCTCATCAAAAGTAGAAAGATGGTAATCAGCCCACCCTCTCAGTTCATGATTAACATAATGATTGCTGTAAAAGTATATCAAGCTTCTTGTCAAAGGGAAATGCTCGTTCTTTCTCTTAAGATGCCCATACCCATTGGGCATGCCTCCTTCTCCAATAAATTCTGTCTTAAACTATACTTGGATTCACTCTGAAATTCTTTTCTGTGGCAAATCAAAGACCCACAGAGCGCCACACCGCACCCCACCCGGCAACAATCACTCTAGGCCACATCTGTTTCTTTCTAGTCACACTGGTTTTCTTGACCACACCAAGCTCATGCCCTTCCCACAGCCTGGAACTTTCTCCCTCAGATGTGTGTGTGGCTTGCTCCCTCATTCATCCCCAGTTCTGCTCACAGGTCACCTGGCCATGCTGTCCAAATCACTTCCTTTCTCAGTCTCCACCCCAATCCAATGAGTTCTCTTGCCACCACTTTTTCTTGCTAATAGCCATTACTGTCTGGGAGTCTAGCCTATGTCTGTTTGGGTTTTGTCTGGCTTTCCCTCAAAAGGATAAGCGCCCTGAAGGCAGAACTTGGAAAGTTTCTTGGAAAGCTCCTCTGTTTCCATAATGTGGTCTCTCCAGCACAGAGAACCATGCCTGGCCCAAGGACTCTCAGCAATTATTGGGCAAATAATCACTCATGAATAACATTTAAATAATACATGTAACAATGACATGAATAATATTTTTAATAATTTCTATTTTGAATCATTTCACAAACACTTTTTTTCCTTTTAAGTCAGGGCCTCACTCTGTTGCCAGGCTGGAGTGCAGTGGCATGATCACAGCTCATCACAGCCTCCATCCCCTTGGGTTCAGGGAATCCTTTTGCCTCAGACTCCCGAGTAGCCGAGACCACAGGCACTCACCACCACACCCAGATAATTTTTTTATTTTTGTAGAGACAAGTTCTCTCTATGTTGCCCAGGCTAGTCTCATGCTTCTGGGCTCAAGTGATCCTCCCAGCTCAGCCTCCCAAAGTGCTGGGATTAGAGGATTGAGCCACTCACCGTGCCCAGCACCATCAGCATTTAAATAATACTTGGTCTGACCATTCTTCTGGTTTGGAGAATGTCATTCTTCATATCAGCCAACAGCTGATGAGAGGGGGAAGTAGGAATATGTTTCTCAATACATGCAGCCAAGAAAACACCACCTGCCCCTAGCTTCCAGACAAGCTAGACTGTGTCAGACTGCTGCACAGTGCCTGGGAGGCCAATCTTTAAAGGATACTAAAATATCAGCACGGGAAAAAAGCAGAAATATGGTGCCAAATAATACAGATCTGTACATGGAACTTCAATCCTAACAAGCAAAAATTAAATGTATCTTTCTTGCTCAGAAACTGATAGTGCCCTAGAGTGGGAATAGCAGAACATTTTTTGCTGGTCTTGTCTAACCCAGCCAAATCAATACAGAAGAAACAATTAAGAATTTCTGCTGGAAGGGGCACCGAGTGGTTAGTCCACCAGCCCTGTGAGCTGAGCTGACCCTGCTCCTACAGGCCTCAAAGATGAAGACAAGTTTCCCAGCCTCCATGGTTCCCACAACTACCATATCCAGTTCTCCTTTTCGTCCATTTAAGAATAAATAGGGTAGGGTAGGCACGGTGGCTCACACCTGTAATCCCAACACTTTGGGAGGCCGAGGAGGGAGAATTGCTTGAACCTAGGAGTTCAAGACCAGCCTGGGAAATATAGCAAGACCTTGTCTCTCTCTACAAAAAATAAAAAAATTAGGCTGGGTTCGGTGGATCAGCCCATAATCCCAGCACTTTGGGAGGCCAAGGCAAGTGGATTGCCTGAGCCCGTGGGTTTGAGACCAGTCTGGCAACTTGGCGAGACCTTGTCTCTACAATAAATAAAAAAATTAGCTGGGCGTGGTAGTGCGCACCTGTAGTTCCAGCTGCTTGGAAGGCTGAGGTGAAAAAATTGCCAGAGTCCAGTAGATTGATGCTGGGGTGACCGTGAGCGTGCCACTATGCTCCAGCCTGGGCGACAGAGTGAGAATCCAACTCAAAAAAATAAAAAATAAAAATAAGTAAATAAAAATTTAAAAATTAGCCCAGCATGGTGGTGCATGCCTGTAGTCCCAGCTACTCAGGAGGCTGAGGAGGTAGGATCAGTTGAGCCCAGGAGTTCAAGACTGAGGTGAGCCATGATTGTGCCACGGCACTTCAGTCTTGGTAACAGATCGAGACCTCAGTTGAAAAAAAAAAATGTCAATAGGGTTGAGAGTTCAGACTCCAGGAGCCACATGGCCTGATCTAAACTCCAAGTTCTGCCACTTATTACCTGTGTGGCCTTGGGCAAGCTACTTGGTCTCTCCATGCCTGAGTTTCCTTCTAAGGGTATTCACCTAATATTCCTATTGTGATGATTAAATGAATTAATATATATCAAAGACCTAGAACGCTACATACGTGTTAATTACATGATGGTTAATACCACCACCTTTGGGACAGAACAGGATGGGGAAGGGCATTCCTTTACATAGGAAATGCTTCAGGATAACTGTCACCTGCTCACTATAAACTATGTGCATCACAACATCACAATGCGCCCCCAAAACCTGCAAAATTATTATGTGTCAGTTTACACGTTCTTAAAATTATTTTACAATTTTTTATAAAGGTAGCATTTCTCAGTTTCCAATATTTAATTGATTTTATTCAAATTATTATTTTTTTCAGAACCTGCTTTCTCAAGGATTTTATGATCTGACACAATTACTTTAAAAAAATGAAAATAAGGCTGGGTGCGGTAGTTCATGCCTATAATCCCAGCACTTTGAGAGGCCGAGGTGAGAGGATTGCTTGAGCTCACGGGTTGGAGACCATCCCTGGCAACTTGGTGAGATCTCATCTCTACAATAAATCAAAAAATTAGCCGGGCGTGGTGGCACATGCCTATAGTTCCAGATACTTGAAAGGCAGAGGCAAAAGGACCATCTGAGCCCAGCAGGTCGAGGCTGCGGTGGCCGTGAGCATGCCATTGCACTCCAGCCTGGGCAACAGAGTGAGACTCCAACTTTAAATAAATAAATAAATAGATAGATAAGTAAATAAATAGATAAATAAACAAAAGGCACAATACAATATGGTGCTAAATGTGGAGAAAAAATATAGGAGAGGAGAAAAGATGCATTCACATGGACCAGAACAGCATGACTCACGGTGCTTCATATCAGTGACCTGTATGAAATACTACATTTCTTTAAAATCATCTCATAGGTGAATGTTTCATAACACAGAGGAATAATATAAGGGTATTGTTTAGAGTAACAAGCAAGTTATAAATCAGAATGTATGAGAAGTTTTAAAACAGAAATTCATAGAAAAAAACTGAGGGGTAACATCAAAATGCTCACAGAAATTGTCAGATGGTTTTCTTTCTTAAGTATTTTTCAATATTTTTTTAAACGGCATGATTTACATTCCTTCTAAATCAGATGAAAATGTCATCAATAAATGTATCATTCTTTTTTTAAAGGGTCTTGGAGATATTCTATTTTAATAGCTCTCAACTGGGGCAGTATTGTCCTCTGAACTCCAGTAACCTGGAAACATGGGCTGAAGTTGTCATATTGACTGGGGTCCTTACTGGCATTTAGGGCCAGGTATGCTAATGGTATTAAAGTCCTTCACAACAACAAATGAGCTCATCCAAAATGTCAAGGCAGCCCTATTGACAAAACTGCATCTAACTCACCAATTTTATAACAAGGACACTGAGGTCTAGTGGAGTGAGAACCCAAGGTGGAAAAGCAAGTTCGTTCTAAGTGAAAACTGGAGTCTAGCTTTCCCGATTCTACGTTCAGAGCTTTTTTCATGTCCCTACTTCATGGAAAAGGTGAGATTTGAGATGTATTAGAACAGCAGCACAGTAGGCTGGAAAATGGCCATGCTATTGCATGAGTGTCCTAATCGAGCCCTAATTCCTGAACTTGTATACTTTATTTTATAGCAGAAAAGAGTTTTTGCAGATGAGATTAAGGATTTCTTAGTCAGTTTGGTCTGCTACTACAAAGTACTATAAACTAGACTTAAGCAAGCAACATTTACTTCTCCCAGTTTTGGAAGGGGGAAGATCCAAGATCAAGGTACAGGCAGAGTTGGTGTCTGGTGAGGACTCTCTTCCGGTTTGTAGATGGTAGCCTTCTCAACATATCCTTGGATGGTGGAGAGAGAGCTTCTGTCTCGTTCTCTTTTCTATCTTTTCTTTCTTTTCTTTTCTTTTTTTTTTAAGTTGGAGTCTCACTCTGTTGCCCAGGCTGGAATGCAGTGGCACACTCATGGCCACTCCAGCGTGGACCTTGGGCGCCGGAGATCCTTCCGCCTCAGCCTTCCAAGTAGCCAGAACTACAGGCGCAGGTTACCATGCCCAGCTAATTTTTGATTTATTGTAGAGATGAGGTCTCGCCAAGTTGCCCGGGTTGGTCTTGAACCCTTGACCTCCCAAAGTTCTGGGTTTACAGGCTGAATCATTGAGCCTGCCTCGTTCTCTTTTCATAAGGGCATTAACCCTATCACAAGAGCCTCACGTTCATGACCTCATCTAACTAACTATATCGCAAAGGTCCCACCTCCAAATACTATCACACTGAGGATTGGGCTTCAACATACAAATTTGAAGAGACACAAATATCCAGTCCATTGCAAGCATCCTGACATGGGGAGATATCCTGGATTACCTGGGCCCTAAATTTTATCACAAGTGTATTAAAAGAGAGAGAGGTAGAAGTTAATTACACAGGCAGAGAGGAGGAGGAGATGTGACCATGGAGGCAGAGATTGGAGTGGTGGGGCCACAGGTCAAAGATGGCTGGCAGACTTTCCAGAAGTTGGAAAAAGCAAGGAACAAATTCTCTCTTAAAGCTCCAAGGAAAGCATAGCCCTTCAGACACCCTGATTCCACTCAGTAAATCTGGTTTTAGATTTCTGGCCTCAGTAAATCTGGTTTTAGATTTCTGGCCTCTAGAACTGTGAGAGAATACATTTTTGTAGTTTTTAAGCCACTAAGTTGATAGTAACTTATAAAGGCAGACACAGGAAACAAACACAGGTAGGATTGGATGAGGCCACAAGAAGCACGTTCTGAGACGGGACTGGGATCTGAAGAGCTACTATAAGCAAAGAAATGACAGTGGGGGTGACTGTGCTTTCAGGGAACATAGAAAAAACCAGTTTATGCCTCAAACTGGTTTGCACAGAGTGTAGTGGAAGACAAATCTTTCCTAAATTGTCTGTTATAATTTCTCAGCATTTCTAAAGGTTAACAAATTGAGGGCATTGAATTCAATATTATCAGAAAGCTTGATACAATATGCTAGTTTCCATTGCTTTTCTATATTTGCTTTCTGTGAAATATAAACAAACTGCATAAACTAAATATGTAAAAAATAGCAAGTTTAAATCTCATGTATACATTTCTTCTCCACTGAAAGGCAATTTACATAAGACACAAACATAAACAACATCTGTGTATATCTCCAGTAATACATTAAGTGACGATGATGTTCTCTTTAACCAAAAATGTACTTATACTTTCAAAATTACCATTTACACAGAATTTGGTGGGAAATGCACATATTTTTCCAACGGAAATTACCCTAATGTGTTTTAAAATATGTAAACATGCCTTAGATCTATCAGAGTGGTATTTGTGAAATATCACACATGTTTTAAGCTTACCGTGGGTTTTATTATACACTATCTGAGCCTCTGGGACGAAATATTCTACTCATTCAGGTTACTCAAGTAATTATGTCTTTAAAAATGGTATGTATCTCTGAACACACACCCACCCCCCCCCCACACACACACTCTCCACATGCAAACACAGAGTTCAGAGTTCAGATTTTAATAGAGTGTCTGTGTGATTTCTTCTTTGAATGATTAAGACATTGAGAATTGTAATCAACTCTTCCAGGAATAAAACATGCATCTTTGGCGACAAAGTGATACAGGTTTACGACATATTATGTGAACCCCAGGGACTAAATATTCTACTCATTCAGGTTTCCGAGGCTTGTATACCAGAATATGGAAGGAGCAGGCTTGAAGACACCAGCCCCACCACTCACAAAGCCATCTTCAGTCTTCATGAAATGAACACTCAATTACAGATGGCATCAAAGCTTCAAGGTAAGAGTCTTCTTACTTGTAGAATGGATTTTCTCCAACCTCTTCCATTTCCTCCTCACCTACCCTGTCTGAGTAACTCACCAATACTCCTCCTTCTACGGAGATTCTCTTCTTGAAATAGGCAGGGTGATGCAAGCCCCTGGTGAAGCACATGGGCTCCAAGGCCACATGGATCTGTGCTCAGATCCTGGTGTCCACACTTATTAGCAGTGTGACGTTGGACAAGTTCATTTCACATGTTGGAGCCTCAATTTCCTTCTTCATGATGTGGAGAGTGTATGGTGCCAAACTTACTCTGTGTTGTTATAAGGCTTCAATGAGTCGTTAGCTACAAAACATGTGTACGGTATAAGGGAGAGATTCAAGTGCCGCCGGGAACCTCTCTTCTGTTCCCAAGAAGAACCGTGTGCTAGACACAGGATGGACAGCCAAGCTCACATACCACATTGCCTGTAGAGGGCTCAGCGCACAGTCAGTGGGTCCCTGTGCCCAATGCATCTAGCACAGGCAAATCTTTTTTGGACCTGCGTGGCTATGCGTGCTTTGATGACCCTGTGGCGTGCCCCCAGATTTCTGTATTTCAAGCCACGAGGGACAAGAGTTGGGGATCTGCTGGCCACAGGGGACTGACGCATTGCAAGGGACTGGATCTGTGCACACATTCTTTCCTCTTGCCTAAGTACCTCCTGTTCTTGTTGAGCCTGGTGTGCGTGTTTTCTGTTCTCAGCGACCTGAGTCATTCACTGGGCTTTTCTCCAGATGGTGCTTACCTGACTTTTGACCTAAACTGCACTCATGTTATCCTCTGGCCACCCAGTGAAAAAAGCACAGTCACTATTCAATAAGCGAGAGCTATTTATGAATGGCATCACATCCAAATGGCAATAACGATCAGAACTGTCATTGTTTTAGGTATCAATAATAAAAACACTTCCAATTACCATGACATGTCATTGATTTTAAGATACTTTCTGTAGCCCGGCTTGTAGCACGTGCTTATAGTTCCAGCTACTTGGAAGACTGAGGCGGAAGAATTGCCTGAGCCCAGCAGGTCGAGGATGCAATGGCTGTGAGGGTGACACTGCACTCCAGCCTGGGCGATGGAGTGAGATTCCAACTAAAAAAAAAAAAAAGATACTTTCTGACTTCAGAGATATTAAAATGTAAAAATAATGTGTAGCCTAGAATTCATGCAATACCGTACTGTAAGAAAAATGAATACTTGTATAAAAAAGAACTTAGTGCCTTCTGTGATTAAGTAAAAAAAATATTTTCTTATGGATACAGAAATGAATTTAAATATGAGTATGTGCTGGGCACACACTTGTAATCCCAGCTACTTGGGAAGCTGAGGCAAGAGGATCACTGAAGCATAGGAGTTCAAGAACAGCCTGAGTAAAACAGCGAGACCCCATCCTTATAAAAAAATTATTTTATTTTATTTTATTTTTTGAGGAGTTTCACTGTGTCACCCAGGCTGGAGTGCAGTGACACACTCACGGCCACCCCAGCGTCAACCTGTTGGTCTCTGGTGATCCTTCCGCCTGAGTCTTCCAAGTAGCCAGAAATACAGGCACGCACTACCATGCCCAGCTATTTTTTTTTTTTTTATTGTAGAGACCAGGTCTCACCAAGTTGCCGTCTGGAACCCATGGGTTCAGGCAATCCACTTGCCTTGGCCTCTCAAAGTGCTGGGATTACAGGCTGAGCCACCAAGCCCAGCCAACAAATGAAATTTATAACATAAATATTGGCATACATGAGCTTGTAAATGGCATCTACTTCTTACATCCCCTCTAAACTATTCCTATGTAGTCACTTCCCACAATCCCTCACTTTAGTTTTTCGTAGTTCCATTTGGTGACTTTTGGTGTTATTGGCATTTAATTCCCTTTGGACATCTTTTATTTAAATACTCTCCAGTGTTGCTCGCTTGCTGTACAGGTATTTGTACCTTCTTCCTCCTATTTCAGTGGGATTTAAAGACCAGAATCTCATTTTAAAAAATAATAATCCTTGCAGTAAAGGCAAGTTATTATCAGATGATCAGTTTGTCCTCTAATGCTCGAATTTGTCCTACATGATTAATTCCAGGGACTGTAGCCTCAAGCTTGGGCCTCTAAGCAAAGTGGGCAGGGTCCCATCCGCCTTTCACTTTCCCCAGAGTGCCCCCGCCAGCTTCTCTTGGGGCTGCTTCTTCTCAAAGGCATCCTTTCACTAATAGGGTCTTTTCTGGGCAGTGGCTTTGCCTATGATTAATGGTAATGAACCCAACTTGGACCTTTGGCTTTCTGGCTCTTAGCGGAGTAGCCAAGATATTTCTCTCAACTAAGATAGTTGGCTTCAGTTCTAATTAATGATCAGTCGTTATCAGCTTCGTTTAGACTGTTTGCTCTCTGACTTTTTGGCTGGATAGTCTAAACACGTCCCAGATCCAAAGGGCTGCCTGAAATTTATGTCCCTTTTTTTTTTTTTTTTTTTTTGGCACTGTCTTGATAATTCTGATGCTTTCCCGGATCTGGAAATAGATTTTTAATTGTTTACAGTCTTGATTAATGGGTTTGCTGTTGCTTTGATAGTTCATCATTTATAACGATAAGAAACAAAAAAAACAAATGGGCATTTCATATGGCTCTTCTGGGATATTCTGGCCAAACCTTTTTAAGGAGTTACTGTTTTGTTTCCTTCCCTATTACTATTAAGTTACTAATAATTTCATTATAATTGAACTTTAAATTATCACTTTTCCTAACTCCTTTCTCTCTGTAGTATTTATTATGCTGTAGAATGTCCCATGGTTGTTCCAACAAAGTCCTTTCTCAGAGTCTTCTGGTGATATATTTGAAGTTAGCAGCTTACTTAGACAGTTTGGTTTCGGTTTGCTTGCAAACACAAGGCTTTCTTATCACTTCTTTAACATCTATCACGCAGCTGCGTGAACCTTGTTTCCCTCCTCTCCGTCAAGAAAACGAATCCTTGAGACTCCACAATCATTCTTGGGTTAATTACCTCATGTGGCCAAGTAAATGAACCCCATTCAAAAAGGAATCCCAAGTTTATTCTTACTAACAAGTTTTATTTCTGTACTATCGACTTGCTATCTAAGCTCTAGCTCATGTCAGAGGCTCTTCTTGATACCCAGCTATTATTTATGAGGCTGCTGCTGTTGTGAATTAATGCACTGCTAACCTAGTATACCTGGCTTCTTCTAGCCAAATGCTCCACTCAGGTGGAAATACATGTTTTCTCTGCTAGAACTTTCTATATCTGCTTTCTTTGTTACTAACGAGAAAAGAATAAAAAAAGAAAAAAATACAGCACATTTGAATGAGGGGCCAGTGTTCTTTTTTTTTTTCTACTTTCAAAATGATTTTTGCTCATCCAATTTCATATTACATTTTCTTGAGACAATGACCCTGTAAAAGCCATAGTTTGTTCTCGGTTATGTTGGTGCCTTAAATCAACCAAGACTTGCCTCTACAGTTGATTAATTTATGTGTTCTGTTTCAACCATCTCTGAATGTTTTCTGTTTGATGTGAACAGACGTTTCACACATGGTAGAAGGCGTCTCTCTCCAAGCTTACCAATGACTTCCTCTTGTGGGAAATTCTAGGTGTTTTCCTCCAGGCTCGTTCTCTTTGACCTCTTAACTGCAATTGATACTGCTGACCCCTCACTCCTTCCTGAAGGCCTTTCCTCCCTCAGTTTGCATGACCCTACAAGGTCCTATACCTCACCTCCTCCCTCGTCAATCAGCCTTCTGTCTCCTCCACGGTCCCCTTCTCCATCCTCTCCTCCCAGCCCACCCCAAGGGCCTGCCTCAGCCTCTTGTTCCTCTGTCCCTACACTTCTCCCTCTGGAATGCAGAGCCCCTTCCAGCTTTAAGCATTACCTCTATCCTGACAGATTCCATTATCTCTAAGTTCTGTTCTGCCATCTGTGTTCTGACTCACATTTCTGTTTAGAGAATTTCTTCCCAGATATCATCTCATCTTTCACTTATTCGTTTACTTACTTAGTGTTTATTGCATGTCTGTGATATGCCAAGTACTGTGCTAGACCCTGGAGATAAATAATGATCAAGGACTGGCGTGGTGGCTCACGCCTGTAATCCCAGCACTTTGGAAGGTGGAGGCAGGAGGATCGCTTGAATCCAGGAGTTTGAAACCTTGTCTCAATACAAACACACAAAAAGAAGAAGAAAAAGAAGAAAAAAAGCCTAACTGGGTGCGGTAGCATGCACCTGTAGTTCCAGCTATTTGGGAGGCTGATACAGGAGGATCACTTGAGCTCAGAAGTTGGAGGCTGCAATGAGCCATGATTGTGCCACTACATTTCAGCCTAAACAAAAGAGTGAGACCTTAACTTTTTTAAAATGATCAAAAATTATCATTTCTGCGGAACAATTCCAAGTTCCAGCAGCTTCCTGCATTGACATCCCAGTTATAGGTCAGTCTGTGAGTTGCAGTTCAGTGAACCTCATCTGGAATGAGATGGGCTAAGCTGGACTTCAAGTCAAGTTCAGGTTCACACCTTCAACCTCCGTTCATGGACCCAGGGTGAAGGAAGATGTCTGCCTAGAGTGTCTCTTCTCCTGGCAAGGGTGGAAGCTTCAGGGGTGGGGATGGAAATTTGACATGGCTTTAAAAGCCTCTACTTGGCACCAGCCGCAAGGCCAAGCCCAGGGTCAACGGGACAAGGGAGTACTTGCTGAATAATTGTTCAATCGAACCCATAGTCCTTCCCTTCACCGTCAGTGACAACCAACCAGCCCATAAGTCCGGTCCATTTTTGTGTCCATGTATCTCCTCTGCTTATCACCTCCTCAGTCATCTGTTATTCCTGCAGCTGCAGAAGGGGGCTTCAAACTTCACATTTCTCTCCTTCCAAAACAGAAACTGCCAACTTGTTCTCTAAAGTGACTGCTGCACCATTTTGTCCCCCCAGTCTGAGTCTCACTCTATCTCCCAGGCTGGAGTGCAGTGGCCCAATCACGGCTTACAGCAGCCGCAACTTCCTAGGCTCAGGTGATCCTTCTACCTCAGACTCCTGAGTAGCTGGGACTACAGGTGCCAACACGCCTGGCTAACTATTTTGATTTTTTTGTAGAGACGAGATCTCACTATATTGTCTGACTGACTGTACCACTGACTGTACCACTTACATTCCCATCAGAAGTATGTTAGAGTTCCGGTTGTTCCTCATCTACACTAGCACCATAGTGTCAGTTTCATTTTCGTTCTTCTTTCTTCCCTGTTTTGCCACTCTAATGAATGCATGGTAGTGTCTCACTTTGGTTTGACTTTGCATTCCCCTAGTAACTGATAATTTTGAGCATCTTTTCATGGAGGCTTATTTACTATCCGTATTTACTTTCTCCTTTGGGAAGTGTCTGTTCAGATCTTTCACTCATTTTTTTTAACTGGGTTCTTGCCTTTTTATTATTCAGTTCTGAGAGCTGTGTATGTCTTATACATACACGTCTTTTGCCAGATACATGTTTTGCAAATACATGTATCTTTGTTTCTCAAAGTCTGTGACTTGTCTTTGAATTCTCTTAGTTGTCTTTTGCAGGAAAGAATTTTTTTTGTTTTGACAAAGTCCAATGTATCCAATTTCTTTTAATGAGTGTGTCTTATTTTTAGTGTCATAGCTAAGAAATCTTTGCATAACACAAGGCCACAAAGGTTTTTCCTATGTTTCTTTTTTTTACAAATTGTATAGTTTTAGGTTTTACATTTAGGTCTATGACCAATTTTCAATTTTTGTATAAAGCAGGAAGCATGATTTAAAGTCCACTTCTTTGTATGTGGCCATCCAATAACTTCTTCCTCTAATATAACCTGCATACTTTTGCCAAACTAAGCTTCATCATGTCTTCCTTCTGGTTAGAACTTACCATGGCTCCTTGTTGCCTTCCACTGGCATCCTCCATCCTCTGAGACTCCTCAACCTCCATCCGTGCAACTGCACTCCTCAGCCCACATTAGTCCCCAAGGCCTCCCACACTAATACTAACCATGATGTCGTCCTCAATGTGTTCAGTGTAGTTGGGCACTCCAGTTTCCAGATGACCCAAGGAACGTCCACCAGATGCTTCCCTGGAATTAGAAGATGGACGTGGAAAGAGTGGTGTGTCCTCCCAGAGCTGCTGAGCTCCAGAGCCACGTGAAAGAGAAGAGAAGGAGGTCAACACATACAGGGAGGCAGTGGAGAGGCTGGCAGTAGGATCCAGGGGTTGGCAGGTGACCCAGCGTCACCTCAATGGCTGTAAAGCTGGGAAGGGACGTCTCGTCCATTAGCAGACAGAAAATCTTCTCATAAGATGCTCAGCCTAAAAATTCCGAGGATGGCGGACTCTTCCCTTTGAGTCTAACCTTGTCTCACTGGTTTTCCTCCTCCCTCTCTAGTTACATTGGGCTTTTAGGCTCTCCTCCTCTGCCCTGGCTCCTCCTGCTCCTCCTTCCCCTCCTCTCCTACTTCTTCCTCCTTCTCCTCACTTTAACTTCCATTCAGGTTTTCCCTGATGAAGCTGGAACAGAAGCTTACACCCTGTGTTTATGAAGAAAGAAAGACAGGCAGAATAGTCTCCTGGGCAGACTTCAGAGTGAACCATCTGCAGACAGACAACCCCAATGAAACAGACATGATCTTCCCTCAACATCACGTTATTTTAATAACTCAAATCAAACCTGGCTCCCAGACTACATGCTCCAAGACGGGAGAAATCTAATTAAAACAGTTTAATTAGCACAGTAGAGAGGAAGAATACAGTTTAAGTTTGCAGTTTTGAGAATCTGGCTTGATTAAAAGGACATTTAGCAATTAAGTCCGGGAACCTTGAAATGCCTTGGGTGACAAGATTCTGACAGCCAGCCAGATTCTGGCTTGTTGCTGGTGAAGAGACACATCAAGACAGGACTTGGGGAAGCCCTGATTCTCACCTGGGTCACACTGCTCCTCCCTGAGCCCAGTCATTGGATGCCAGCAGCCACAGCAAAGACTGCATGTGGAAAGGGACCCCCAGTAACTTCGCTCCTGTGTGTGATCTGGTTGAGTGCCTGGGCCATTGGTAAAATCCTCCCCTACCTTGACTTCCCACCTGCCCCATCTGAGCTCAGCCCATTATAAATGCTAATGAGGACTTGTGCTATTAGTTTACAGACTCACAAACCACATGATTGACATCTTGCCTTGGTCAGAGTAAAGGCATACACTTTTTCTGACAACTTTTTTTTTTTGAGTCAGGTTCTCACTTTGTCACCCAAGCTGGAGCACAGTGGCACTAGCACGGCTCACTGCAGCCCCGAACTCCTGGCCTCAAGGGATCCTTCTACCTCAGCCCCCGAAGTAGCTGGATTACAGGTGTGAGCCACCATGCCTGGCTAATTTCTTTGTAGAGACGAGGTCTCGCTATGTTGCCCAGGCTGGTCTTGGATTCCTGAGTTCAAGCCATTCTCCTGCCTCAGCCTCCCAAAGTGCTGGGATTATAGGCATAAACCACTGCACCCGGCCTGCTCTCGCAATTAATTTGCGGACTCTCCTCTGGACTTACGCCCATACATGATCTTTTCAGGACTTAGCTAAGGGGACATTATGTGACGAGATCCACCCCCCACCACCACCCCTGCAGACATCCCATCCCATGGAAAATAATCTTGTTGCTGCAATTTCAGTGGAAGTTGACATGAAATGTAATTCTTATGTTGAGAGAGGGAAAAGAAAATCTAAGTAGATTAAGAGCTGACTCATAATTGTGATTTACTTTGGCTTTTTAATTTGAACATTTTAATTGCTTACTTTACAAATTGAGCTTTAAGAAAGTAAAATAGTAAAATAAGATTTATAACTCTGCGTCTACTTTCAAAGGGCTGTTCTTTGTGATTTCTCTAAGATGGCAAAGCCATATGCCCCTCTGCTTCCAATTATTCTTCCCGCCTTCTCTCCTCATCTCCAATTTTCTTTCTCATCCTTTGTCTTCCTGTGTGTGCACTTGAAGATTCTTTAAAGACTTCTTTCTTTCTTTCCTTCTTTCTTTCTTCCTTCCTCCCTTCCTTCCTTGCTTTCTTTCTTTCTCACTCTAGGGTCTCACTCTGTTGCCCAGGCTGGAGGGCAGTGGCAACAGCTCACCACAACCTTGACATCCTGTGCTCAGGAGAGCCTTTGGCCTCAGTCTCTCAAGTAGCTGGGACTACAGGTGTGCACCACCACGACCTGCTAATTTTATTATTTTTTATAGACACGAGGTCTCACTATGTTGCCCCGGCTGGCATTGGACTCCTGGGCTCAAGCAATCTTCCTGCCTCACCTCCCAAAGTGCTAAAATTACAGGCATGAGCCACCATGCCCTGCTTCCTTTAGCGACTTTTAAAAAGTGTGTCTGATACAAAATACAAAGGGGGGGGGGAAGTCTGGGAAGTTAGATAAAGAGAAGTCATTCCAACTCCCAACCTTCAGGGGACTGAACCAACAGCCTCCCCCTCCCCTCCCAACCCTACCTCCCCACCCCCACCCTGAGACTCCCAGGACTCAACCCTCAGCCTCACACTGTCTTTCCCTCACTCCCCAGGATCACAGCCATTCCCAGCCCCAGGGCGTGTTGCTTGAAGACTCCCTACTGGCTCCTCGGTCTCCATCTTTCAGCCTCAGTTCCAGTGTTGCCTCCTCTGAGAGACCTTCCTGAGAGCAGGAGACCATCCATGCCTGCCCCCACTCTGGCTTTTCTCTGTCACATCCTGTGTGTTTCCTTCATGGCCAGCATCACCATGTGTCATTGTCTTGTTTGCTTTCATTTCCTGGATGTCACTTGTTTGTTTGTCTTTGGTTTTCTTTGGTCTGTCTCCCAGTTCTGACTCTGAGCTTGAAGGGAGGGACTGGGCCTTGCCAGTCAAATCCATAGCTCTGAGGCCAACACCCGAAGAACAACAGGCATTTGATGAACATCTGCTTAGTGAATGAATGAATGAGTGAATGGACTCTCCTCTCCAGACAGACCAGGTACACCAAGCTGCTCTAAGAAGTTCTTCCCTGCTTTGATTCCAAATTTGCCCAACAGAAGCTCTAAGGAAGACTATGTCTAAGGTCAAATCCAGAGGAAGTCTTCCCAAAGAAAACTTAGAAGGACAGAGTGGCCGGGTTCGATGGCTCAGCCTGAAATCCCGCACCTTGGGAGGCCGAGGTGAGTGGATTGCCTGAGCCCGCGGGTTTGAGACCCGCCTGGGCAACGTGGCAGGACCTCATCTCTAAAATAAATTTTTAAAAAAAATCAGCCGGGCTTGGTAGCGCATGCCTGTGATTCCGGCTACTCGGAAGGCTGGGGCGGAAGGATCGCTGGAGCCCAGCAGGTCGAGGTTGCGGTGGCCGGGAATGGCCACTGCACTCCGGTCTGGGCGACAGAGTGAGACTCCAACATACACACACAAAAAAAGACAGAGTGAAATAATCCTGGATATGTTTTTTTTAATTTAATTGATTTTTTTTTTTCCTTTGGAGACAAAGTCTCACTTTGTCGCCCAGGCTAGAGTGCAGTGGCATGTTCATGGGTTTACCACAGCCTCAACCTCTTGGACTCAGGAGATCCTTCCACCTCAGCCTCCTGAGTAGTTGAGAGTACAGATGCATGCTACCACACCTGGCTAATTTTCTGGGTTTTTTGTAGAGAGAGGTCTCACTATGTTTCCCAGGCTGGTGTCCAACTAACTCCTGGGCTCAAGCAATCCTCCTGCCTTGGCCCCCCAAAGTGCTGAGATTACAGATGTAAGCCACCATGCTCAGCCTGGAAATTCTTATTATTGGCTAATAGACACAAAGGCTAAAAGATGGTGAGAAATATTCCTTTTCTTTAAGGGTCAATTTATCGGTCCCTAAGAAACTTATCTGGATAGCGTCTGAGAATGACCCTTCATCTCTGGTCTCACCTGCTTTACTCTTCCCACTGTCTTTGGTCCCCCAAGGCCTCAGTCAGGAAGAGCTACCCCATCTTTACCATGGGTTGCCGGAACAGGCTTCCAGCTCTTCAAATTTTTCAGAATAGAGAACTTACAAGATGTATTAGGATTGGACTCAACTCCATATAGCATAACACCCCACAGTGGCTTACACGAGACAGAGGTTTTTCTCTCTATAGAGACTGAAGGAAGGCTATCTGGGGCTGATGTGACAGCCACACTATCAGGCTTCTCCAATCTCTCTGCCCCACCATCCTCACTTGGTCACTTTCATCTTCCAAGTCATCTTATGGCCCAAGTTGGCTGCTGGACCTCTCATTCCAGGCAGGAAGTAGAGAAAGGGGGCCAAGACAACAAAGGATGCCCAGCAGCGGGCCCAACCCCCTTCCATGAGATTTCCCAGAAGCCCCGCCCATTGGTTCTGTTTCTGGTCGCTAGCCAATTCTATCTGCAAGGATGATAAGAAATGTTTTCTTTTAGCTGGGCACAAGCTGCCCTGAATAAAATCAGTGTTCTATTACTACAAAAAGAGAAAGAGAGAGAGAGAGAAATGGATATTGTGCAGCCCAGTGGCTCAGAGCATGCATCAGAATCTTCTAGAGGGCTTATTAAAATACAGCAGACCCCCTTATCCTTAAGGGATGCAGTCCAAGACCGCCAGTGGGTACCTGAAACTATGGAGAGTGCTGAACCTATACTAGGGTGCCAAGAAAATAACATATACATATTTTAAGCAGTGTTCTATGTATGACTTTTCAAAGTTGAATTGAATGATGGTAGCAATGTGTAGTAGGACCTTTGCTCAAAAGATGGCATTAACCAAACGAATGCTAGCACCACCATGCAACAGGCAGAACAGTCAAAGAAAATGGTGCAAGCATGGTTGTGCTTCAAGGAGCGCAAGACCATTTTGAACTGTTATTTGAAACTCAAGAACATTGTGGAAGGACAATGACAATGGAGACATGAGAACTCAACAGAACCTCCAACATGCCTAACAAGTGCATGCATTTATGATAAATGTGAGACACATGGTACTGGTGTGATGTCCGCCAGGGAAGATCCAGGGAAGAGGCCTCGTACAGCAACAAGTCCTGCAGTTGTTCACTGTTATCAGAAGTGTCTGGATGCTGACAGTAACCACTCTGAGTACCTCTTGTAATTGCAGAAGTCAAACGTGATTTGTATTCATCTTTTGTTATCGGTGTTTATTGAGTATTACACTTTATTTTTTTTGGTTGGAGTCTCACTCCGTCACCCAGGCTGGAGTGCAGTGAACAATCACGGCCACCCCAGCCCCAACCTGCTGGGCTCCGGCAATCCTTCCGCCTCAGCCTTCCAAGTATCCAGAACTACAGGTGTGCGCTACTACATCCAGCTGATTTTTGATTTATTGTAGCGATGAGGTCCTACCAAGTTCCCACAGGCGCAGGCAATCCACTCGCCTCAAGCTCCCATAGTGCTGGGATTACAGGCTGAGCCACGGAGCTCAGTATTATACTTTTAATATAGTTTTTTCTTTCTTAAAATGTGTACACTTTTTTGGCACCCTCTGTATATACGATGTTTATTTCTATACATAAATACCTCTGATAAGGTTTAATTTATAAATTACACACAGTAAGAGATTAACAATAGTGACTAATAATAAGATAGAACAAGTTCCAACAATATTCAGGACAGCATGCAACTTAAAACTTATAAATTGCTTATTTCTGGAATTTTCCATTCAATATTTTCAGACCGCAATTGCCAATGGGTAACTAAAACCACAGGTAAGAGAGGACTAAGTACACATTGTGGATCCCTAGAGTAGATCTGGGAAGAACCTAAGGATTTTCGTGTCTAATAAACTTCAGGTGATGATGCTGCTGCTTCAGATTTGGGGCCATAATTGAAAGAACTTGAAGAAACAATAGCATTTCCTTGTGAGTCAGACAAACTTTTTTTCCTGCTAATATTGACCACCTATTTTTTCTAACTTCAATATAATATTTACTAACAAAGCCCCAGGATTTTTTTTTTTTTAATTGGTGATGAAGTGCTTTGGCACACTCACAGCCACTGCAGCCTCAACCTGCTAGACTCAGGCCATTCTTCTGCCTCAGCCTACCAAGTAGCTGGAACCACAGGCGCACGCCACCACACTTGGCAATTTTTAATTTATTGTAGAGACGAGGTCTTGCCAAATTGCCCAGGCTGGTCTCGAACCGCTGGACTTAGGCAATCCTCTTGCCTCTGCCTCCCAAAGTATGGGTATTACAGGCATGAGCCACCATGCCCGGCTCAGACTTTTTACTCTACCAAACAAACCCTTCCCATTAGAGATGGGGAAGGAAAAAAAGCAGGGTAAGGGAGAAAAGAAGTCACGTTTTGCTGTGAATGTCATAGCTGAGCATCTGCCCTTCCCCGCCATTTGTGAACTATTAATAGAGTTTCTAAACCGTGAGGAGAGTTGAGAACCACACGGAAAGGGATCGGGCTTTAGCAGCGTTCATTATTGATGCTCAAGTGAATGAAACAGCAGCTATCACTAGACGCTAAAACACAACTTAGTAGAGGGTCTCAGAGGATTAGGGAACTTCTTTTTTTGTTGTTGTTCTCATTATTTTTTTTTACTGAATCAAATTATTCCTGCTTGTTTTTATGAGAAATTCTCCTACATGTTGAAGAGACTACAATGATGAATGGCAAATAGCCATTCTGCTTAGGGAAATTTTAAAGGCCACAGCTGGCCCTCCTCTGCCCTTGGTGGCACAGGAGAGAGTTGAGAGAGAAGGTTAGGGTCCGCAGGCTTGAGCCAACATTGCCAAGCAGCCTGGGGCAAGGGTTTCATAGCCTGGAATGGGAGGCCTTACCCCCATTTCTCCTTTGCTTTCTCCCAGGTTTTTTGATTTTTAGAAATTTGCTGAGCAAAGGGAGAAGAAAAAAAGAATTTCTGTCTATGCCTCAGCCTAAAGAAATAATACTCTACAAATCCTTGGAGACTGTGTGTGGTAGGGAGAGGGAAGGAAAAAGTTAAAGAAACCCAAGGGAGAGGTGAAAACACGAGCCAAGCAAGCCAGAGGCCCTCCTCCAAAAGTGCTCACCCTTTCTGGGACTGTTTACCATGCAGGATCTGTGTTTCTGGTCATTTGGGGAATTTTTGTGTTTTATTTTATGGTGTGATTCCCACACACACCATTCTCCCAGTGGGGTCCAATTTGAAAATGATGCTCTGTGGTTCCAAGTGGGTTGTGTGTGTGTGTGAGTGTGTGCACATTTCTTTAAAATTGTTCACTGTCAGAAGGTGGAGGGGCATGGGTTCCTGAACCTTCTTTTCCTCTTTAGTATTTGACCCCAGCAGGCATTGACTAGCACTTCTGCATATTTGGAGCTGATCTACATGGCAAACAGAAACTCAAACCGCATCTTAGGCTTCTTTTAATTGAGTTGCAGTGTAATTTAGACCTTGAACTTCTATTTATTTATTTATTTTTAGACTCTGTGGTTCTTTATTTATTCATTCTTTTAATTTTTTATTTTAAATATGTGGGGTACAATTCATGGTTAGATATACAAATGTTCATTATGCAGGTACCCTTGTTGATGTGTGCCCCCCACCGGCAGTTTCCCACTACTGTCAATCCTTTCTTCTAGTATTATGATGATTGTTCAAGGTCTGCTTATAAGTGAGGATATGTGGTACTCAGTTTTCTGGTTCTGTGATAGATCACTGAGTATTACAGACTCTAAATCCATCCAAGGTGTTACAGAGTCCTTATGTTTGTCCTTCTTTATGGCTTCATGATATTCCATTGTGTATATGTACCACTTTTTTTTTATCCAGTCCAGTTTCGATGGGCAGCACAGTTGGTTCCATGTTTTTGCTTTGTGAATTGTGCTGCAATAAACATGCATGTGCAGGTATCGTTTTTGTAGAATGATTTGAGTTCCTCTGGGTATATTCCCAGCAAGGGGATTTCTAGGTCATACAGAAGGTCAATTTCTAGTTCTTTTAGGAATCACCACCATCTAGTTCTTTTAGGAATCTTTTCCATAGAGGTTGAACTAGTTTGCATTCCCACCAACAGTATAGCATTCCCTTTTCTCTACAGCCTCGCCAGCATCTGTTGTTTGTTTTATTAATGATGGCCATTCTCACTGGGGTTAGGTGATATCTCAGTGTGGTTTTGATTTGCATTTCTCTGATGATGAGTGAGGCTGAGCACTTTTTCATGTGTCTGTTGGCTGCCCGTATATCTTCTTTTGAGAAGTTAGACCTTGAACTTCTTCTGCCCTTCAAAGAGGCATTTCAAAAGGAGGAATCCTGGCTGGAC